>RCUC01137370.1:0-52750 GCA_003697995.1 Taxidea taxus jeffersonii | reverse complement strand
CCGCGAATGTGACAAAAACAGCTCTCCAAGGACAAACACAGAAAGTAAGTCTCCCTGAACACCCAGAGCGGTCTTTAGTCACAGGTAAAGAATGACAGGATAGGAACTCCAGCACAAGGACCAAGTGGACAAGCCAGCGTCCCAAGAAACTCCTCGAGGCCCCCGGAAATCCCGAACCCATAGTAAAGCCCCATAAGGCCCCCCAACCACCCCCCACCTTCACCCCACCCTCCCCTCCCTTCTGTCTCTGACCAAACCCCTCCGGCCTCAATCTCTGAGGGCTCGCGCGCGGCCCGCGCGCCCCACCTGGGGTGTCTCTGATCTTGCCTCGAGGCCAGTCCCGCCGATGTTGCCTGAGCATGCGTGATCCCGCCCCCAGGGCCTGATCTCACCAATGAGGGTTAGGCCCCGCCTCTGGGCCCGCCCCCTCTGCTGCTCGACATGAAAGGTTCTAACGGTTTTAAAGGTTCTAACGATCTTAACGGTCGTAACGGTTTTTCCCGCAGGTTCATTGGCCTGGTCCGGTGGCCTACCTCTCACCGCATACCGCTGCACGGCCCACGTGTGCCTCACAAGATATACCCGCGCACCTCCACAGTCACACCCCTGCTGCCACCCGCACCCCAGCCAGCATCCCCTCACCAATGCAGACCCGCTCAGGAGTTGCCTGACCCACCCTGCTGTATGTGGAGTGGACTGGGTGCCCAGGGGCTAGGGCACGGCTGGGGCCCAAGAGATCCTGGGTAGGGAAAGCCGCTGGGAGGAGAGGTGCTGTGGTCAAAAGGGGACACAGAACTGGCTGCCTGGTAGGGAGAAAAAGGCAAGAAATGGTGCAGGGAACCTGGTCTGCTAGATAACGAGACAATCTGAGGGTAGGGTGGACAGGGGCAGAGGGGTCTGTGTAACTCTGTCTCTGATGGTTATAGATGGTTTTTAAAGCCATGAAACAGATAATCAATGAAAGAGTATGGATGGAAAACAGGTTGTTTTGAGCCCCAGGACACACAACCTTAGAGGCCTAGATAAGGAAAAAGCAGCAAAAGACCCCAAGCAGGTGTGGTCAGGGACAGAAGAGGGAAACCCAAGAGAGAGAGGTGCTGTGGAAGCCTCCTGGACCATCCTTCAAAGACAGCTATGTTGTTACTAGTGGGAGAATGGAAGGGTGGAGGTCTCAGTTCTTGGATTCCCCATGAAAGACTTATATGAGGATCCCCACTCGAATAAAGGCTGCCAGAAAGAAAATAGAAAGCACAAAGCAATTTATTAAGTTTAAGATGGTAGAGTACGGGGTGCCCCTGGGTGGCTCAGTGGAGCCTGCTTCCCCCCCCCCCCGCCTGTCTCTCTGCCTACTTGTGATCTCTCTCTCTGTCAAATAAATCTTAAAGAAAAAAAAAAGATGGGAGAGTAGGCAGACCCAGAGATGGGAGCTGTTCTGGGGTTAGGGGTGTCTTTTTATGTTTGCAAATTATGGATCACAGCTAGGGAGAGCTCTGAGGTTATTTCCAAACAATCTAAGGGACTCCTCCAACTGGTTAGGAGAGGGAGTTTTGAGCCTTACAGGTTCTTTTTTTTTTTTTTTAAGATTTTACTTAGTTGATAGAGACACAACGAGAAAGGGAATACAAGTAGAGGGAATGAGAGAGGGAGAAGCAGGCTCCCACCGAGCAGGGAGCCCAAAGTGAGGCTCAATCCCAGGGCCCTGGGATCATGACCTGAGCCAAAAGCAGATGCTTAATGACTGAGCCACCCAGGCGCCCCTGAGCCCTACAGGTTCTTGCTGGAACTGTCATGACCATCTTGCCTCACTGGGGGTCAAAATGTAATGAACCAAGGGGGTCACCCTGGAGCAGAGGATGAAGAGGAGAGCACATGTTCTGCATCTGTGGCTCTTGGTCTCCTCAGTCCCTGGGTTTTGGAAGCAGTAAGACCAGGATGCTAAAAGCCATGAAGTTAGGATGTTGTGCCCTCAGGCTTCTAATGGGTCACCTATTTATCACAGCCTTTGCCTCCAGCTCCTGTCTAACTGCCTGCTTCATCAATGTCAAACGCTGCTGATAGATGAAGTGAAGAGTGAGAATTAATTATTGGTGAACTTGATGAGTGGTTTAGTGAGGACAAAAACCTGATTAGTGTGTGGATTCAAGACATCTGATAAAGAAACAAAATATATAAAGAACCCTTTAAAACTCAGCAATAAGAATATCACCTGATTTTAAAATGGGCCAGGAGTGCCTGGGTGGTTCAGTGGGCTAAGTGACCTACTCTTGATTTTGGCTTGGGTCATGTTCTCAGGGTTGTAACAGGCCCCGCGTCCAGCTCTGCAGTAGGCATGGAGCCTGTTTAAGATTCTCTCTCCTCTGCCCCTCTGCCCACATCTAAATAAATAAATAGGTAGGCCAAAGCAGAGTTTTTTTTTAAGATTTTCTATTTATTTATTTGACAGAGATCACACGTAGGCAGAGAGGCAGGCAGAGAAGGGGAAGCAGGCTCCCTGCTGAGCAGGGAGCCGGACGTGGGACTCGATCCCAGGACTCCGGGATCACGACCTGAGCCGAAAGCAGAGGCTTTAACCCACTGAGCCACCCAGGCACCCCCAAAGCAGAGTTTAATACATTGCACCAAAAAAGATCTACAGACAGCAAATAAGCAAGCATATGAAAAGATGCTCAACATTATATGTTACCAGGGAAATGAAAATTAAAACAACAATGAGCTGCCACTACATACCTATCAGAATGGCCAAAATTCAGAATACTGATAACACATATGCAGGTGAGGAACGAGAATGCTAAATGGTACAGCCACCTCGGAAGATGGTTTGGCAGTTTCTTACAAAACTGAACATACTCTTCCAACACTCATGCTCCTTGGTATTTACCCAAAGGACTTGAAAACTTATGTCAGTACAAAAACCTGCACGTGGATATTTATAGCTGCTTTATTTCATAATTGTAAATCTTAAAAGAAACCAAGAAGTCGTTTTCAGTAAGTGAATGAATAAACTGTGGTAATCTGGACAATGGAACATGAAGCACTAAGAAGAAATGGGCTGTTAAGCCAGCAAAAGACATAGAGGAAGCTTCAATATATTTTACTAAGTGAAAGGAGCCAATCTGCAAAGGCTATATACTGTAGGATTCCAATATGACCTTGTGAACAAGGTAAAATTATGGAAATAGTAAAGATCAGTGGTTGCCATGGATTGGGGGGAGGGAGGAACGTATAGCTGGAGCACAAAGGATTTTTAAGGCAGTGAAACTATTCTGTATGATAGCATAATGGTGCATACATGTAATTGCAGTATACATTTGTCTAAACTCATAGAATATATAATTGCAAGAGTGAACTCTAAGGTAAACTATCAATTTTGGGGGATAAAGATGTGTCACTTTAGGTTCAGCAATTATAACAAATGTGCTATTCTGGTGGGGGAGATTGGTAGTAGGAGAGGTTATACACATGTGGGGCAGAAAGTATATGAGAAATCTCTGCACCTTCTACTCAAGTTTGTTCTGACCTAAAATTGCTCTAAAAATTCTATTAAAAATATATAGGTATATATGTAGAGTTTTGCGTGTCCATACAATGGAAAACTACTAGGCCATAAAAAGGAATGAGCAATTGATAGGTACCATGACATGGATAAAGCACAAGATAATTATGCTGCATGAAAGAAGTCAGACACAAAGAATACATATCAAATGATTCCATTTATATAAAATTCTAGAAAATGCAAAGTAATCTATGGTGACAGTCAACCAGCAGTTGCTTGAGACCAATGAGTGCCATAGAGGAGGATTACCAATGGGCAGAAGGAAACTTGGGGGTAATGGGTACATTTACTACCTTGATTGTGGCTATGTTTCATACATGTATACATAGGTCAAAATGTGTCAGATTGTACACTTAATATGTGTGGTTTATTGTGTAAGTTATACTTAAATAAAGCCTTGAAAAATAAAAACATTACAGATAGAATTGAAGCTCCACTCTACCTTCTCTGATACCATTACCCAGGTGACTTCTATGCTGAATTTGATGCTGATCATTTCTATGTATATTTTATACTTTTAGTTCATATGTTTGCATATAAGTATATAGCATTGTTTTTGCATGAATATCATTTTATAAATGGTATACTTGGTGCATTTTTCTACAATTTGACTCACCATTTTTAAGATAAATATATTTGTAGATTAAAGCATCTTTCCTATTGCCCTATTGGTAAAATGCTCAGCTGCTTACAGTTTTTCCCTTCTGCAGATGTTGCATTGAAAATTTTTGTACCTGTGAATACATGTGAAAATGGGTCATCAGAGTAACTACAGTAAGAGTGGGTTTTCTGGCTGGTAGGGTTAGATCAGTGACCCCAGCAGGGTGAATGTTTTCTGCTGTCAAACTTTTTTTTTTTTAAGATTTTATTTATTCATTTGACAGAGATCACAAGTAGGCAGAGAGGCAGGCAGAGAGAGAGGAGGAAGCAGGCTCCCCGCAGAGCAGAGAGCCCGACGTGGGGCTCGATCCCAGGACCCTGAGATCATGACCCGAGCCGAAGGCAGCGGCTTAATCCACTGAGCCACCCAGGCGCCCCTCTGCTATTAAACTTTTTATTGGCATATTTTTAGAGGCTGATTGTCAGCTCCTTTTGGTTAGTGAACAGGGTGAACTGTTCATGTTCCTGTGTTACAAATGAAAGAGAAAGACAGTAATCTGCTCAAGGGCAGCTTGGAAGGTAAGCACAATGTCAAATATTTTCATGCTCCTTTTTTTGCTCCTCTATTATGCTTTCCTTCTTTACTGGGGCCCTGGTAACAGCCACCTGCCCAGTGTTCTCTGGTGCCACAGACTCCTAAAAGAAAATCTGACAGAACCTTATTCTGAGGCAGCAATTTTATCCTAAGAAGGATCAACATTTTGTTGACCTCTTAGACCCTTTTAACATTTCTTCGGACTCTGGAAGCTTTCTAAATTTATGTTCCTGGCAATGTGGTTACACAATTTTACAATGCAGGATTCACCTTTAAAATGTTCTTTGATATTTCATTGACTGAGTTCGTCTACTGTAGAGTACATGTTTCTATATGTAAGAGCTCTATCTAGGCTGTTAATGGTGAGGGGCAGATTTCTCTCATAAAGAAGTAAAAATGAGCAGGAAGCACAAAGGGGTAGCAGACTGGGCACTGCCTCAACAATCTCAGCAGCATTGTGCAGTCACAACCTCCTTTTGTCACTAAGCAACAAGAAGTTGAGATTCTCTTTGCTCAGACATAGCCTCAAAAAGACAAAAGGAAAGTTTGCTTTTTCTACTTGCTTCCTGGAAAGATGCAAAGTGCTTTAGTAGGCTCGTGGGTAAGAGTGCACTTTACAATTAATCTTCGCTCCTGGCCCTGGGGTAGTACCTGAAATGTGAATGAGTCATGAGAGTAAATTTAGTAAGAAGGATTTCATCCGGCATCCAAGCTGGTGTAGGACCCTGAACTTCCCACTCCCCCTCTTGCCATTCTAAGGTTACCCCTGGAACCTACCTCCTAGTCTCTCTGGTGCCATGTCCTTTCCCATGTGTCCTGGTCTCATGCTAACCAGCTGAACCTCCTAGTCGTCTAGCCACCCCACTTATTCCAAGTTCTTTGCTTGGTCTTCCCAAACTTCTGGAGTTTGACTGTCCTCTATACTGGGAACATCTTGAGGGCAAAGACTGTTTTCCACCTGTATATCCCATGCCCAGTCCCAGGCCTGGAATGCAGGAAAGGCGGCCCAATAAACAATATTGAACTAAACTAAATAGAGAGCAAAAAATTAATAATAATAAAATAAAAATAAACTGAATAGAGAGCAAGTTCAACAGATAATAAAAAGACAAGTTGGGCAACCCACACCCTCAGATGAAAAGATAAAAGGGCTTTTCATTCATGTATAGGAGGCTCCTGTGATGGCCAGAGGCCAAACTTGGGTCAGGTTCTTTCTGCTCAGAGCTATGATCATCATGGAGGACCAGACATAACCATCCTTTCCAGGGAGCTCTTAGAACAAACAGTTGGGCTCTAGGAGCTCCCTGGGTAGACATCGTTGTTGTCCACAGGGCATCCACCTAATGATATCAATACAGTATAGCTCCTTCTTAGACCTCTTATAAACGCTCATTTCTGTCTTTTGTCAGTCCCTGTCTCTGAAATTCTCTCCAGAAGGTATCCCTGTTTGTAAAGCACTTCTTTTGAAAAGCATATCCCTTTCTTAGGTGCTCCAGCTTCAGAGGGTGCCCTTCTTACCCCAGAACAGCAGGATATGTGGCAAATAAATGCTCACAATTTGTCAATAGATGCCCAGGATGGAACCATTCAGTCCCCAGGGAAGGATCATATCACCAGTCAGTGGCCCTGTTCTCGAAACTCTGCTCTGAACCATCCCAACCCAAACTCTCTGGTCCCCCTCCCCTCCTGAAAAGTCTCCCTTTGCTCTTAGAAGAGAAACCATATATATTTTTTAAGATTTTATTTATTGGACAGAGAGTACAAGTAGGGGATGTGGAAGGCAGAGGGAGAGGGTGAAGCAGGCTCCCCATTGAGGGGGAAGCCTGATGTGGGGCTCAATCCCAGGACTCTGGGGTCGTGGCCTGAGTCTAAGGTGGACGCTTAACCAACTAAGACACCTAGGTGCCCTGAGAATCCATATTCTTAAACTAGTGTGAACCCTGCCCTTCCCTGACCTTCCCTGACTAGTTTGCTCAAAATCCTTTAGTCATAAGGATTTTTGTTTTTTGTTCTTCCAACACATTTCTCTCTCTCTGGCATTGGAACCTTCGCTCTTTCTGTTCCCATCACATAGAATGCTCTTCTGCTGTTCCTTGCACAGCTGACTCCTTGTGTTCAGGTCCCACCCTCATTATCATGAAGGGCTATCTGTGTTCCCTGTTACTCTTGATCTAGTCATCAGGTTATTTCTTCCCTGACTTTATTTGCTGTGTCTGACTCCCTCACCAGAAGGAGGATTCACAAGGACCAGGATAATTCTGTCCTTTCACCATTTTCTCCCTAGCTTATATTGGGATTTTATGAAAGAGGGGAAGGATGGAAAAAAGGAAAAAAGCGAAAGGGCACATACATACATAACCCTCCTAGGTGGGCGAGCACAGCTGAGGCAACTGTTTTGTTTGTTTGTTTTTTAAGATTTTATTTGTCAGAGGGAGAGCACAAGCAGGGGGAGGGGCAGGCAGAGGGAGAAGCAATCTCCCTGCTGAGTAAGGAGCCTGAAACAGCATGCAATTCCAGGACCCTGGGATCATGACCTGAGTCGAAGGCAGATGCTTAACCAACTGAGCCACCCAAGGGTCCTGAGGCCAACTGTTCTAATGATGGATGACAGATGCGTGTGTCTCTCTCCTCAGATTCTTTTTATTCTGACTGTAGCTCCCAGGAGAGGGTTCTGGCCTGGGGACCCTGAGGTCTGAGACTCAGGGTAAGCATTTGGGAGGGATTCACCCTCATGCCTGCCTTATTATAGCACAACACTGGCTTCTATGGGCACTACAGAGGCCAATTCAAGAGTGAAAGCGCTCAAGAATACCGCCTTGCAGCCAAGCCCCAGCCTCCAGCAGTGTTCCTGCAGCGATGTCAGGTACAAGGCAGCCCTGGGGGCAGCTGGGGTGGCTGGGCCAGTTTCTATTTCTCTTGGAACCCAAAAGCATCATCCCCAGAACTACCACTGCTGGACTGACACCTGAGGCCAGCTTATCCCCCAGTAAATGCATAAGCCCTGGCCACTCTTCCCTGAAATAGCATATTTCCATATCTCCACCTATAGAAAGGGTGGAGAAGAGCTAGTACCAAGCTGGACAGTCTTGCTCATTGCTTCTTCTAGGTGGACGGAAGGTCAGGACCCAGTTTGGATAGGTGGCCATGGGGAAAGACCCTCCAGAACCCAGAAAGTAAGCCTTGAGTTTTGCTAACAACTGCTCTCAAGCTCAGATTCCTTGATGTCATGAAAGCCCACGGCCTAATCCACAGTCAGCCTTGTAGTCCAGTGGCCCAGGAGGCCTCCTCTGGTGAGGGAAGCAGCATATAAAGTGGCTGGGTACCCATCCACATGTGTAGCCAAGGAGAACTGGAAAGGAGTAATAAGAGAAATAGCTGGAAAAGGCTTCCAGAGAACAGGTTGGCTGATAACAACCAAGTGGTCAGTACCATTGGGCCAGAAGGGACAGGGGAAAGTATGGCTCCTAGAACCATACTCTCCTAGAAGGAGAGAGTGGTGTGGAGACAACTACCCTGAGAGGAGTGGTGATCATGGGTGGAGAGAGAGAGATAGGTGGGGGCTAGTCTCGGATGGAGTTTAAGAGAAGAGACCTCTCCTTCCTTCCCTCCATCTCTTCCCAGGGCTTTTCAATGGCCAGAGGGAAGGCAGGCTGGCGAGAAATGCACCCAGATCAGCTCCCCTGGGCAACAGCAGAGTGGAGAACATGGAAAGGAACCTGGAGGAGTGTCTGGAACATTCTCTGCCCACTTCAGCTTCTTGCTTCCAAGGCTCTAGCCAGATCCTGCTTGATCTGCCATCTGAATTCTCCATGACTTGCTTTTCCAGGCCAAGAACAGGGTCTTGGAAGCTGCCATGCTATGGAGCCTGAATTTCCTTAGCATTCTCAGTTGGAAAGAGGGCCTGGCATTGCCTACTGAGAAAGCCAGGTCCAAATGCAGCTCCAGACCACTCATCTGGGATCACTTCTCCCTCGAGAATAATGGGACCTGGGTAGTGCAGGGACAGAGGCAAACTGGGGACTTTGTTCTGGGTGTTTGTAATAGCCCAGTGCCAGCTGTCATCCTAAAGACTGGAACATCCTCTCAATCTGTCCCCCAGAAACAGTAGTAGGGAACATGTTTTGGAACATGTTTTAATTGAAGACTTACTACACAAAGCATTTACTAGCATTACCAGCATCCCCAAACAGCATGATCTCTGTGTCTTGGGCTCAGATTGTATAAATGAAAAGTCTGGTGGCTCTATGTCTAAAGCTCTTTTAATTAGTGAAACTGTTTGGGGAAGGTGCACATTTTATTTTTCTATTTGCTAAGAGATACAGGTTTCAACCAGCTGCTTGCAGCTATTATTGTTGAAAAAAATTTTCAAGATGTGACACCATTTTTCTTTAGTTTGGAGCAGGTAGAAATTGTATCATTCAGATGCAAGAAAATTCTTTTCTTTTTCTTTTTCTCTTCTAGACCAGATTAACTTATTTCTAGTAGTCACCTGCCTGACTCTTGGGACATGTAATCCTGGTCCTGTTTATTTCTTCTTTTTTTAAGAGGTTACTTTTATTTTTAATGGTCCTGTTTGTTCTTTTTTTAAAAAAAAGATTTTATTTACTTATTTGACAGACAGAGATCACAAGTGGGCAAGAGAGGCAGGCAGGGAGAGAGAGGAGGAAGCAGACTCTCCGCAGAGCAGAGAGCCCGATGCGGGGCTCGATCCCAGGACCCTGGGACCATGACCCGAGCTGAAAGCAGAGGCTTTAACCCACTGAGCCACCCAGGCACCCCGGTCCTGTTTGTACTTAAGGTCAGACAAGAGTCCCAGGGACTCATGGTTTGGAGTAGGTCCTTCATTGGTGGTGCCATAATTGTTGTATCCCTGTCCCACCACTGACACGCCTCAGTCTGTCACAGGGGCTCCTTACTCAGCATCCTATTGACTGCAGAATGCCCAGCCTCCACAAGGGTCCTTAGCCCTCCACATGCAACTACTGCCCCATCCCAGGAAATCTACCTTTCCTCCACGGTCTCTTCAACTGGAACCCAAGCCCAAGCCTATCTGCTCAGAGACCATGGGTTTTACCACCTCAATTGAAAAGGATCCCTAGAAACAAAGATGCAGGTGAAATTCTCTCCAGGGAAAAGAATACTCAGAACTGCCTACATAGAAGGAAATGACTTCACTTCTTACCAGGATCTCACTATTGTGAGAACAAAACTTGTGCCAATGGAAGTCAATAGATTATGCTGCCACCATTAGAACAGTGAATATCACTCTTCTGGGGATTGTGTCTAGAGGCATTCAGAATGATCCAGAATCTAACATACCATCATAGGCTGTCCTATAATACAGCCTTTAACAAAACTAAGCTGCTCTGAACCCTTGATAATAGAATTGTGTACCTTTATACCAACAAGGTTGGGAAGCACCACAATCCACATGGGGCATGTGACCAGGCTGACTTCAAGAAGTTTGTGTTGTAAGACCTAAGGTTCATATGAGGTTGTCTGAAACACGCAAATAACATATCAGCAGGGCCTGTAGTGGTTCCCTATATGCTAAGTGTGTCGATGACCAGATCAAGTGTGCTTTCCTTACTGAGGAGCAGAATAACACTGTGAAATTGTTGAAGGCACAAGCACAGAGTCAGAAAGCTAAATTTTTCTTAATGAAGCTTTTTGGATTAATAAAAAAACCAAAAGGTAAAAATACATGCATAGTGAGTTTTCAGAGTCAGAGCTGCCACCAACAACAGAGGCATCCACATTTTAGGGCTATGTACAATTCTTTAGCCAAGGATAGAGATGGAGAAGAAATTTGGGGGTCAATTAGAACTTGCTGCATACTCCCAAGGTTTTTTTAATTGAAATTTTTATTGAAATAACTGTAAATTCATAACCTGTTGTGAGAAATAATAGGGACCCTTTCTATACTTTTCCCAGTTTCCCCCAATGAAAACATTTTGCGAAACTATAGTATAATACTGCAACCAGGACACTGACATTAATGCAACCCACCTATCTCAGATTTCCAATTTTACTTATTCTCACTTGTATATATTAAGACCTATAAAATTTTATCACCTATATATGTTTGTGTACCCACCACCACAGTTAAGATACTAGCCAACATCGCAAGTATCCCTGGTACTGCCCTTTTATCACCACACCCACCAGCCTCCCGCTCCTCTACCCTTTCTCTGTCCCTGATCCCTGGCAACTACCAGCCTCTTCTCCCTTTCTAAAATTTTTGTCGTTTCAATAATATTGTATAAATGAAATGATATGGCATGCAATATTTGGAGATTGGTTTTTCTTGCTCAGCATAATTTCCCAGAGATTCATCCAAGTGATTCATGGTTCATTCCTCTTCATTACTGAGTAGTATTCTATAGCATGCATATACCAGTTTGTGTAACCATTCACCTATTAAAAATATCTGGGCTGGGGGCACCTGGGTGGCTCAGTGGGTTAAAGCCTCTGCCTTCGGCTCAGGTCACGATCCCAGGGTCCTGGGATCAAGCCCCACATCGGGCTCTCTGCTTGCTGGGGAGCCTGCTTCCTCCTTTCTCTCTCTGCCTGCCTCTCTGCCTACTCGTGATCTTTGTCTGTCAAATAAAATAAATAAATAAATAAATAAAAATAAAAAATAAGAAAATCCTTAAAAAAAAAAATATCTGGGCTGGTTCCAGTTTTTGGTTCTTACTAATAAAGCTGCTACAGGTTTTTGGGTGAACACAGTTTTCCTTTCTTTGGATTAAATGCCTAGGTGTACAATTGCTGGATTATACGATGGCCTTATGTTTAGTTTTTAAAAAACTGCCAAACTGTTTTTTCGAGTGACTGTATCATTTTATGTTCCCATAAGCAATGTATGAGTGATCCAGTTTCTCTGCATTCTTAACATTTGGTACTGTCTCTATTTTAGCCATTCTGATAAATACATCATATCTCATTGTGATCTCAATTTGCATTTCATTAGTGTTTAATGATGGCGAACATGTTTTCATGTGTTATTTGCCATTTGTATATCCTCTTCAGTGAAATGGCTTTATGATGTTTGTCCATTTTCTTTTTTTATTAAATTCAATCAATTAACATGTAATGTATTATTTGTTTCAGGGGTACAGGTCTGTGATTCATCAGTCTTTTATAATACCCAGTGTTCATTACAACACATACCCTCCCCAATGTCCATCACCCCCTTACCCCATTCTCCCACCTCCTTCCCCTCCAGCAACCCTCAGTTTATTTCCTAAGATTAGGAGTCTCTTATGATTTGTCTCCCTCTCTGGTCTTGTTTCATTTTTTTTTCCTCTTCCCCTATGATCTTCTCCCTTGTTTCCTGAATTCCACCTATCATTGAGATCATATGATAATTCTCTTTCTCTGACTTATTTCACTTAGCATAATATCCTCTAGTTCCATCCATATCCTTGCAAATGGCAAGATCTCATTTTTTGATGGCTGCATAACATTCCATGCACTTCTTTATCCATCCATCTGTCGATAGATATCTGATGTTTGCCCATTTTCTAATTGGATTGTTATTTTACTGTTGAGTTATGAGAATTCTTTATATATTCTAGATATTATTCCTTTATTGGGTATTTGGTTTGCAAATATTTTCTCTCAGTCTGTAGCTTGTCTTTTCATCTTTTTTATACAAATTTTCACAGAGCAAAACTTTAAAAATTTTTTGATGAGGTCCAATTTATCAATTTTCTTTTATGGCTCTTGCTTTTGGTATCAAGTCAAAGAACTCTTTGCCTAGTTCTATATACTAAAAATTTTTACCAGTTTTTTTTTTTTTCTAAAAGGGCCCTGGGTTTTTAATCCCCGTTGTGTCAGCTTGCTTTATGAGGAATGAAAGGTAAGGCTGGCTGGCTTCCCACCTTCGTGGAGCTTTCATTCATTCTACTTGGAAACCAACACCAGCTGTCTAGGGCAGGAGGTCCTGATAGGGGAGCTTGTTAAAGCTCCATACCACAGAAGATTCTGACTCAGGGATCTGGGATGAGCTAAGCCCAGCCTTTTTTTTTTTTTTTTTAAATTTTTATTTAAACATATAATGTAACCCCACCACCCTCTCCCAACACCCTTCCCCTCCACCCCCCTCAGTTTGTTTTATGACATTAAGAGTCTCTTTTGGTTTGTCTAAAGCCCAGCCTTTTATCTAGCAACCTGCTGTCAGCCATTGCTCATACCCCAACCCAGCCAAGACTGAACTCATCAGATCAGACACTTCTTTCAAGTCTGCAGCAGAAAAAGCTGAGTGGCTGGGGACAGGAAACTCTAGGGTCAGAAATCAGGCACAAAGTCAAGGTGGATGGTCTTAAGAGAGATTCCTATTGAAGTCTGGAGGCCTGGGAGGTGGCTATCCCCTGCCTGGGGATAGGTTATGGTTCTCTGGCTCCAACTGAGCCAAAGCAAATGCCCTGAGGACTTTCTGAACACTGTCCTTTAGTTAAACAGCAAACATGTATTTGCCCAGGCACTGGGCTCAGTATTGGAGTTATAGATATGACCAAGACAGACAATAATCTTTGCCCACAAGGAGCTTACGTTCTTGTCAGGAACATTAGGCAACACCATACTATGTAGTCACCTAGTATGCCAGAAGGTGGAAAATGCAGAGTTGGGGTGACAGCACTGATGGTGTTAGTGTTTGAAGAAATCCTCCTAAGTGGGAAGCAAGAGGGAGTCCTAGGGCCAGCTACAGGAAGAGTCCCAGACAGAAGGCACAGGTATTGCAAAGGCCCAAAGTGGAAATAGCTGGTATGTTTCAGAAGCATTAAGGATGCCAGTGCGTTGCAGGTAATGGAGAGATCAATATTGTGTGGGTCCCATGGACCACTACCATGACTTTGGCTTTTACAAACATGAACTATTGTGGATTTTTAGCAAACAAGGGAGATGATCTGATCTACATATCAGAAGAGTTATTCTACCTGCTAAGAGGACAATAAACTGGAAGGGAAGGCTTGGAAGCAGGGACATGAGGTAGGAAGCTCTTGCAATAATTCAAGCAAGAGAAGAATGTGCTTCTTGGATCAGGGAAAGCAGTGGACATGCTAAGGAGTCATCCAATCCTGGGTATATATTGAAGGGATAATCAACAGGATTTCCTGACACTTTGGATATAGGGTATGAAAGAGGAGAATCAAGGGGACTCCAAGGTTTTTGGCAGGATCTAGCTACCATAACCTGACCTGAGGAAGGCTATGAAGGGGTGGGGTTGGGGTATGATCCAGAGCTCAGTCATGTGTTGGAGAGGCCTGTAAGACATTTACAAGAAGATATGGAATAGCTTCTTGGCTATTGAGTCTGGAGTTCAGGAGAGAGCTCAAGCTAGATAAAGAAATGGCAGTTTCCAGGTGATAGTTAGGGCCAAGAGTTTGGGTTGTTGATGAAGGATTAAATGTGGACAGAGGGGAGGAAAGAATTGAAGCCTGGTCCTGGGCAATCTAAGAGTTAAAGGACCTGACATGAAACTTAAACCACTGCCCTTCTGGTGGCAGGATATCTTCGAAGATGCCTCAGCCCCTTCTTCAATCAGCAGCCCTAGAGACTTTCTGATTTGGAGGCAAATACCAGCATGAGATGTCCTAGGAGTGAGGCATTGCTTTAATTTCTAGCTGCTCTTTCAGGATTTTGGCAATTTTAGCAGTTTAGGGGTAGTGGTTCCTGGCAGCTTCCCTCCATTCTAGGTCCTGATGTAATATCTGAAGGGCAGGTGAGCATCATTACCCATTCACCTTCTTTCTCACTGTCTTTAAAGGAGCCAGCACAGCAACACTTGTTCTCCAAACATGACAACCGTACTTCTTTCGACAAAGTGAGTGCTGGAGAAAGGAAGGAGAGTGGGCAGGGCCCCAGTCTAGATTGAAGTTGAAGTAGGGTGGTGGGGATAAGACACTGAGGGGAGGGAGGGCTCCTAAAAACCTCTCTTGTCTGGGAAACAGCCCATTTCCCAAACAAAGGTACCTCTGCTTTGGTTTCATCTACTAGCTTGCCTGACAATGTGCAAATATCCTAGGGGCTACTGGCTTTCTGGAGGTTTCACCCGGAAATGGAAGGCATGACTGGGGAGGCATGCCAAAGAGGCTGGGATACAGGCCAGGGGAGCCAGACATCACCAAGTAGGCTTGGGTTGAGGAGGGGCGAAGGGGTGCTTAGTGCCAGGACTGTGGGCCAAGGGCCCATACCGTTGAGGAGGGCCCCTACTGCCTGCTACAGGGAATCGGAAGGCGGAAAGACCTGGAGCGTCTGTGGCAGCGGCACACCTTCCTGCGCTGGGCACCCCAGGAGCTGGAGTTGAGCCAGCAGCGGCCCCCTGAATCCTCCTACCAGGCCAGTTTCCGGTCAGGCCCAGGACTCAGTGACCTCCCCCAGCGCCTTATCCACTTTGTGCAGATCGAGCCTCCCCGAACCAGCACCACCTACCAGCAGAACTTCTGCCAGCCATCCCGGGGTGGCCACTGTGGCAGCAACAATACGGGACCGGTCACCAACACACTGCCTGACCTCCCAGGGATCCCAAGACCCAAGCTGCTGCAGCATTACCTTCATGCTGGGGTCTCAGAGTGTCTAAACTGGTCTAGATTATTAAACAAGGACAGCTGACACAGCGGCCTGTCTGTGCTTGCAGTCCAAGGGCTCTTAGAAGCTGGACAGTGGTGAGGCCCATGGCCCCTGTGTGCTGGGCAGGGGAGGTGTTGCCCTGGGAACCCTGCCACTGAGTGAGAACCCTGCAGGAGCCTAAGGGCCCAGGAGGGCCACCACGGTCATAACAGATCAGTTCTGGGACCCCAAATCCATTCTTTCAGTAAGCCCAGCTGTGAGCCCCTTGCACTCATGCAGCTATAGGGAAAGCAGTCAATGGGCCCTTCTAGCGAGCAGCAAAGACTGGAGGAGGAGGCAAATGCTGGCAGCTCTGATTTCTCCAGGAGGCTACCATGCCTCTAGGGGTCTGGTGGGAAGCCACAGAGTTCTGCCTAAGCTGGGACAGGGGGAGCCTGCCCTGGCCACAGCCCCCACTGGACCACCCCCTCCCTACGGAGGTGAGAAGAGACTTTGAGGAGATCCTGTGCAACGTGGACCTGGAGGTCATCCTGACCCTGGGTTGCCTTGCTGTAGTTTTCTGAGCTTTTCTCTGGCCATCCCAGGAGTGCCCTCTAACACCCAGGACAGTGGGGGCAGCAGTCATCCTACGTCACCAAAAAGGAAACTAAGGCTTAGGTGGGGCTGACACCAGAACACTTTGGGGAGCAGAAGCCAGATCCAAAAGGCTACTCTGAACCCTCTTCCCTGGGAGAATCAAGGCCCCTGTAGGAGGGCAAGGGCCTGCAGGGGCAACACAGGAGTCCACACCGAGGGCCATACACCAGATTTTAGCAGCACTTTTACTTTCATATCTGAACTTCCTGGGTCCTCACAACAGCCCTGTGAGGTAGGTAGGGCAGGAAGGTTTCAGAGATCCCCATTTACAGATGAGGATGCTGAGGCACAGAGAGGTGAAATGACTTGCTCAAGATCACACAGTCAACAGTGTAAAGGGCCCAAAGCCACTATTCCTCTGGTCCTCTGGAGGTTCCTACATCTACTCCTACATGCCCTCTGTGTCCTCTGACCTCTCTGAACTCTCCTGGGGCCACAGAGGCCCTCAAGGCAGACTGTCAGCTAGGATTTTTCAGGAACAGCCACTGGGGTGAGACTGGTCAACTCCAGGTAGGCACTAATCCTGTGGGGCCTGAGGCCAGCTCTCCCATCCTCCCACTTCCCAGTTGGACAGAGGGCCCAGTAGTTCCAGAGCAAGTGTGGAGCTAGGCATGGTCCATGAATGAATGGGGATAAAGGTGGGTATAAGCATATGTGTCCTGTGCTAAAGACAAAGTGCCCTCACCCTTTGTACCTGACCTTGGCCTCCCGCATCCCACAGAGCCACAATGAGCTTCTTCAGCAGCAAAAGGAGCCACGGACCTGTGCCCCTGGCACTGCACTGCTCCAGCTGCCACATCCCTGTCAGGCATTCAGACCCCATCACGCAGACACAGCGCCTCCACAGCTTGGCTGGGACCCTGGGCCACACCCCCAATGACAAACAGCCGGGGCCCAGCCTGCAGACTAGAACAGGAGCAGCGGGCTGTGGGCATGGCCGGCAGGGCCTCCCAGCGCCGCCGTGCCATGCTGAAGCCCTCCACAGAGCCCAGAGGGCATGGCTGGTTGCCTGCAGAAGGAGACAGAAGTTGTAAAGGGCCCCGGCTGCAA
This sequence comes from Taxidea taxus jeffersonii, assembly GCA_003697995.1. NCBI lineage: Eukaryota > Metazoa > Chordata > Mammalia > Carnivora > Mustelidae > Taxidea > Taxidea taxus. Next base: position 35,741 of record RCUC01137370.1, on the reverse strand, counting down.
GGGCCCTGACTCTTTTGCTTGCTGAGCCCAGAAATGGCCCAGCAGGCATGGCCCCAGGATGAGCTACCAGTGTCTTGCCCCCACTGCCCCCATTCATCATTTGTTCATTTCTTTAGATTTCTATTTGTCCATTAATTTAGTGGTCACTTGTCCTGTTTCTGTCTCCTAGGCCCCTACTTGTGCAAAGCCATCAATCAGGTGCTGAGGGGCACCCCAAGAGTTAGGCTATGCAGACTATACCCTGGCTGCTTCACAGATTGAGAAAGGGAAGTTCACAAAGCCCTGATCCCTAGAGTGCCTACAGAAGGGCAGGAGATAGTGCTCATGCTTGCGGCTCTTCCTTCCTGTTTTGGGTTCACCTCCTTTCCCTAGCCCCACAGATACTCACCAAGGCCCCCAATGGCCATGATATGGCCCCCAAGGGAGCCAACCACAAAGTCGGCCCTCTTATCCCTCATACGCAGGCTTCGGGGCAGCTTGGTCCAGGACCCTGCAAGAAAGGGGAAGTCAGATCCAGCCCCACGACATACACTGTGCCCCTCCATCCCATGGAAAGCGGGGGGACAGCCCAGGCTAGCCACTGCTCACCATGTTCCAGGTCGAACATCTCCACAGTGTTGACAAAGTGTGGGCGGGAGTAGAAATTGTGGGGCCCGGGTTGCTGCAGGCCACCCAGGCTGAAGACGTTGCCTTCTGCCATGGCACAACCAGCAAAGGCCCGGCGGCTGGGCAGGCTTGGGTGCCGGGTCCAGGTACAGGCCTCCAGATCAAAGGCCTCAAAAGCAGTCACTGGGAGCTTTCCCTGGCGGCCCCCTGCCAATGGAATTGGGGCACCTGGGAAAGAGCCTGGAGGCCCAGCAGGCTCCTCCTTCACCAGGTTGCTAAGCCTTCACCACTGCCCACCCTAGCCCCACATACCCAGTTGTGTGCACACCAGAGCATGGATCCCCTACCCTGCAGATCCTCGGGCACCGGGGTATGGTTTTCCAGCCCAGGAGGGCCACCCAGAGGTCAGAACCTCCAAGCAAACCTGGCTCACTCAAAGCTTCTCTTGTCCGGCCATCTCAGGCTAAACCTGAGCCCAGCCAACCTATGGGGATAGGTGCTTCTGCACTTCGAGCCCCTTTCCCATATCCCCCAGGCCCTTACCCAGGACATAGATCTTGTTCCCGTGCAGGAAGGTAGAAGCCCCGTAGCAGGGTGTGGGCATGGAGGGGAGCGATAGCCAGCAGTCCCGCCGGGGCTCATATACCCGAACTTGGGCCTGGGGAGTCGTGTCCGGGCCCATTCCCCCCAGAGCATACACCATACCATCTGCATAGAAAAGAGCAATTCAGAGTGCACCTCAACCTGGCCAGGGCACCCTACCCTGACGGATGCCCTGGTCAGGCCTGGGGAGCCACATGTTTGTACCCCTCCCAAGCAGCAGAGAAACCCTCCTTCCTTCATGAAGTGGGGGCTGGGAAAGCTAGGATTCCTGCTCTGGCCAGGGCCCCTCCAAGTGAAGAGCAGGAGGCAGATGATCTAATTATAATTCATCTCTGTCTCCCTGGAGATGCTATGGCAACCAAGTCTGGCATCCAAGCAGGACCGGTGGTCAGACCTGGAGGCCACAAGGTGGGGGTTCCTTTAGGGGAAGAAGGCTGGAGGATGGCTTAAGCCAGGGAGGGGCATAGAGGGATCTGTTAAGCATAGAACTCAGCCTGGGGAGGGATCTCTGGGGATCAGCTGGGGGATAGGAGAGGGGCTTAGGCCTGTCGGGAGGGGTGCTGGCTGCAAGCCTTCTGCCCAGAAGCCCTGCCAGCACCTCTGTATCTCACCCTTTCCCTGGAGGAGATTCTGGCCCTGTTACACCCTTCAGGTCAGATGGGGGTATGTCTTGGGGGCCTTGGGGAGGCCTTGGGGAGATGGGTCAGTCAGCTGAGGACTTCCATGGCAACTATCCCCAGGCCAGCTTGGCCTTCTCATCTCAGGTTCCCTGGTAAATGTGTATATGGGAGGAAGAGGGGGGAGGGAATCTAAGCACTTACTGGGCTCTGAGCCAAGGCCCTGCTCCCCTCCCCCTCCCCTAGACTATTTATAACCCTGAGAGTCATTGGGCTACCCCTCCTTGTCTATTAGAAAAGAGGAATGGGCAGGGAGGTGGTTGGGGCCTCCCAGCATGCTGGGGGCCAGCCTGGGCTCTGCCTCCCACTTCACAGTAGGAAAGGGCAGTTAAGGCCGGGGCTAGCTCAACTCAGACCTAGGTAGGAGTGGTCTTTACAAGAGTCAAAGCTGTGTCCAGGGCACTCAGACAAAATGTACAGCTCTTGTCCAATCTCTGAGGATAAGGGACCAAGTCAGAAAGGAATAGAGGGTGTGGGGGTGCCTGAGGGACTCCCTTAAGGCCACTCACCTCTCTCCACAGTTGCAACCCCCATGGCTGCCTGAGGGAGGGTGGCCCGACGCTCCCAGCGACCCTCGTCAGCCAGGAAGGCCTCCACGGCAGCTACGGGGCTCTGGCCCTCATCCACACCGCCCACCACTAGCACCTGCTTGCCCAGCACCACAGCAGCCGCACCAGCCCGGGCGGTGGGCAGGGGGGCCAGTGCAAGCCATGTATGCGAGGCCATGTCCAGGGTCTCGGCAGTGTCCAGGGGCAGTCCGGCCCGGCCACAGCCCCCCAACACTAGCAGGTGCCCATCCTGGTATGCCACTGTGCCGTACACCCGGCAGGTGGGCATGGGTGGGAACACCTGCCAAGCAAAGGCCCGGCCTCCGCCTGTAGCCATGGTGTTCACCTCCAGTGGCAGGCCATACTATCTGCTCAGGCTGCAGGCCTCACTAAAGGGCATGACGGGGCCTCCTCTTGACTCTATCAGGCCCACAGGCAGTGTCTGACCAGTTCAGGGACTTTGCCTTCACCTGGAGGAGAGAGGGAAAACAAAGGGTCAGGGCCACTGAGCAGCCCCTCAGTGTACAGTTGAGCAGTCTGTAGCTGAGGGCAGGGCTGGCCCAAAATCACTGTTGCAAAAGGCACAGAGAGGACCTACCCCTGACCTACCCCTGCTGGCCAGCACACTACTGTAGCTCAGAGCCCTCCTGGGTGGGAAAGAGGGCAGATTCCCAAATACTCGGGGAACTTCTCCCCTTCCTATGGGGCATGAGGGATTCTCCCCTCACCCCCTGCCCTCACCTAAGAACACCCAACATTCCCTCCCCCTTCAGATCTAGGTCGAGGTGGCAGATCAGTGGACTTCCTTCCTTTTGACAATCCTCATGCTGGTGCTCTGCACCAATAGAGTCCTACTGTACCCTCCCCTTACTGCCTTCCAGTGCGCCCTGGACAGCCAGGGATCAGACTCCAGGGTATACTTACAACCCTCTTGGGGGCCATCCCATAGAGATCATCCATTCCCACCAGCAAAAGGCCAAGATCAGGGCGTTTGGGACTGGGAGGGGAGGAGCTGGACGCCAGGGTCCCACATTCCCCCTTCAGGTCTACTCTTAGGGGTTTGCCCATGCCAGGTTCCCAGAGGCCCGTCTCCATGGTGTCCAGAAGTAGGGAGGGGGATGATTTTGGGATCCCATGACCATTAGGACTCCAGACTCCCATAGTCCAGGGCGTTTCCAGTAGGAATGAGCAGCTGGACTTCCGAGCCCCCTCACAGCAGATCCCCAAGTTCCTCAGCCTCTCCTTTCCCGCGGGGGCCAAGCTCCTGGGACCCTCCGCGTGATGGCCTCCTGGCCCCAAACTTCCAGCTCGCGGGAGGCGGGGGGGCGGGTCCCGGCGAGCGCGCTTGAGGCTCTGCGCCCCGCGCCCCAAACTTCCCCTGAGCGCGGCTCCTGCGGGACTCACCGGCCGGGGCTCCGGCGCCGCCGGGACGCGGGCTCCGCCGTTCCGGCTCCGTGCCGGCTCTGGCTGGGGCTGAGGCCAGGCTCCGGCGGGGCTCCGGTGGGGCTCCGGCGGGGCTCCGGCGGGGCTCCGGCTCGGCTCGGCGCGGGGCGGGGCTGGACCGGGTCCGCCCCTCGTCCCCCCCTCCCGACTCGGGAAAATCTCCCCCCCTCCCCCACGCCTTAACCCTGCACCTGCCGTGGCCAGAGCAGGGCGCGTCGACCCATAGTCACAGGCAAATCGGTAAACAGACAGATGGACATGTGGACGCTGGGCCTGCCCAGGATTTAGGGTCCGACCTCGGGCTGGGGGAGAACTGAGGCAACACTGAGCAGCACAACACGTGTATGGTGGGGGACCGCTCTGAGCGGGACCCAGCCTGGGAGCACCTACGGGGGGGGGGGGGGGGGGGCCAGCAGAACCAGCAGGCTTGAGGGGCCGGCGCCCGCCCACCGGCACTGAGCTCGTAGGAGCTCTCAGACAGGCTTCGCGGCTGCGCCCCCTGGAGGCCACTTGGGGCGTGGCCTGGGCCTCTGGTAGGGGCGGTGGCTGGGTCGCACCTCCCCAGGCACAAAGCAAGACACAGAAGAGGTCTTACGGTGGACATGGAGGCTAGCAGGGGATGGAGGAGCAGGCAGTGCCAGCCTCAGTGCCTGACAGTCCCTCCCACAGGCCTACGTGGAGGAAGTTCTTGCTGGGAGGGTACCTCTCAGCAAGGGATGAGCTTCAAGAGTCAGAGGCCAGGGGACCTCCCATGCAGGTCACTCTGTAGGGCCTGGGGCCTGGGCTACTAAGAACCCAAGACATTTTGTGACTGTTCATGTCCAGGGTCCTGGGCCTGCCTGTGGCCAACTCTGGGATCAGGTGAGAGCAAGCTGGTGTGAGAGGGGCCTATCGCTTTCAGACCCTGGCCCTGGCCCAAGCCCAGCCTATCTCCGGGATATTCAGAGTATCGGTTAAGTCTGTGAGCTGCCAGAACATTTGTGCAGGTTGGCGGTCACCTAGGAGAATTCCTCATGGTTGTCTGTGCTTGCTACTATCTTGTCCCTCTTTCATGGACGATGTGTGTCTCACTTTCCCCAGAAGCACAGCTGGAAACAAAGATCCAGTACCTACAGTTAATGTGGGAGGTGAGGCCAGGATGCCCCAGAGGAGGAGTGGCAAAAAGATAAAGCAGCCAACAAAGGCTGTGTCATCAAGCAAGTTACCACTGTGGGCAACTGAGACCAAATCTTCCTTGGTTGCTTCCCAGAGCAAAGGTTGCTTGAGGAATTCATTCTCAAATCTCCATCAGTCATGGGTTGAGAGCTGCTTGGGGGCATTAACTCCTTGGTTTGCCTAATTTCTGAGGCCAACCGAGTGTGGGCAGAGCCTTTTCATGACCAGAGAGAGTATCCAGTCCCTTTTACAGGCTGGCAATTGGAGTTGTAAGGCCTCCATGGAAATGGTCGTACCAAGGCCAGTTACAGAACCTAGCTACAAGGCTTCCATCCGTGGCCAGAGCAGGGTGCATCGACCCATAGTCACAGGCAAATCAGTAAACAGACACGTGGACTCTGCTCCCAACTTCCTCTTCACTTAGGGCGCTGGTACCTTCCTCTACAGGGTGTTCACAGTGCTCTGCAAAATCCCTTACATTTCCCACTCTTCACTTTCTAGACCCCTTCCCCTCTCCACCAATTAAGCACTTAAAATCTTCCTACCTTGAGATACTCCCAATATCCAGTTCCTCCAGTCTCCCTTTTCTCCCCTCCAGTCACCTTGATATCTGCTACCATATGTCCACTGTTCCCCCAAAACTGCTCTTGCCAAAGTCACTATGGAACACCATACTACAGGTCCCTATTGTCTTTGTCATAACTGAAATCTTGCTGACATCTTCAAAGTTCATTTCTTGTGATCTTGGCACCTCTGCTCAAACTCGTCCTGCTTCTCAGAGTCTTTTGAAGGGCTTGCTTCCTCTTCTCCCCAGGAAGTAGCTCCTCAAGATCCAGCCTTGGTTTTTCTCCTTGTCACATAGACTCCCTCCTGGTGATTCCTCCCAGGCCCACTGGTTTCACTCACAACCAGATTTCCACCAGATCTCTCTGGTCAGGTGGAAGTGGGTCTAAGGTCCATCACTCAGGGCTGCAAAAGGTGCCAAATGGAGAGGAAGGGCTGGGTTCTAGGATGACCCTGTGGTCTCTACCAACCTCATCCTTTCCAATTCCTATTATGCCTACAGGGTCAGCGTCCACCAAAATCCAGGTGAAGTCACACTTTGCTCCCAAAGTTCCATCTGGAACATACTGAGCACCAAGAGACAGAAGAAGGCTCATCTCCCCCCTCAGGATGCTAGGTACCCATGACCCTGACCCTAACCCCTACTATCCCCCCAGTTCTAATGTCTGCAAGTAATACAGCCTGGGGATGGGCCTGCCCTACCTGGTCCTCTATTTTGTACTGAACTCTGGGCTGGACATCACCAAAGAGGGATTCCCCTTTCCAGGACACACCTGAATCCATGCCATCCCTGGAAGCTCAGCTCTGACTCTTCATGGGACTGGCTTCTGTTTACACAGTCCTGGCCTCCCCCTAAACATGGGAGGCCAACACTGCTGGCTTTGGAGAAGCTATGGAAGACAACTGGCACAGAAGGTAGGGTGAAATTGGTCCTGAGAGTGGCAGCCAAATTCTCAACCATAGATGGGTCAGATACAGGACTCACCCACAGTTGAGGACTGGGCATACTAAGGTGGGACTTCTTGATAGTACCAGGAGACCCTGAACCTTGGGACTCCACATTTCCCTTCTTTCTAACAGGATGAAGGGCTAGAAGCACGGACCCCAAAGGAGGAGGAGAGTTTGCATTTTACTGTTAGACTCCTTGGCTATGCTCAAAGGTACTGAGAACCTCCTATCAGTACTGAGGTCCTGGGAAGCTCAGAGTTACCAGATGAGGCCTAGGGCGGGTTGGGTGTTTCTCTTTAGGGGTGTCCAGACTCTTCTATATCTGCAGAAATGTAGAACAAGCCTGAGGATCATGAGGTCATACAGGGAGGGAGAAAAGCTATTAACCAGTCCCTAAATGAAGCATCCAACCACGCATCCACAGGCTTTCACCTACCCCTCAGCTACCAAATATGGCACCATTGTACATATCAGGGCCCAAGTGTTGTGGCAATATTTCTGCCTCCTAGTTCAGGCTCTGACTGAAGTGCATATGTCCCCATTATTTCATCTATGAAACCAGAGCTTTCATGCTGGCTCCCAGCCTGGAAGTGGGTGGGGGTGGGGGGCGCAAAGAGGGGCCTATTGTCAGAGTCTGACCTCTTAGACTCCAAGGGCTCATTTCAATCTGTGTCCTCACATCTGATGCTGCTTGGGAAGTGGGTTCTGTAACCACCAGCCCTCTGCTCACCCCAGGGTACAGGTAGCAAGACTGAGGTCCCAGTCTCCTAGGCAAAAGGATAAGGATTCTGTGCAGAGTTAAGACTGGAGGCAGGACTTCCTGCCATTGAAGGGGCTGAGGCTGGGCAAGAGTTCTCCCACCACACCCACGCACATGTTCCTAGGCAAGTACACTGGTATGCTAGGAATCTCAGATTGGACATGCCCAGCTTTGGGATTGTGTGCAGCATGTATGTGTACATCACCCTTTCATCCCACATGTGGGCCTCATTCTTGGGAAGAGTGGAGGGCCTGCTGCCCTTGAGGAGATACACCTGCAACACGCCCAGGCAGGCAAGGGGCATTTCTCTTTCCTTCTGGTCAGGAGCTTGAGACAGAGATAGGCCCTGTCTGTGGCTGTGGGAGGACCAGAGCCTGGAGAATGGCTTGGAGCTTGCAGGGAATCCCTCTCAGACGTTGCTGCACCACCAGGTCCCTCAAAAAGGGTGTCAGGCCCTAATCCAGTCCTAGCTGTCCTGTCTGGGACAAGTCTGAGTGCACCTCCTGCACAGGTCCGGATGGATTTAGAGCCTTCCCCGCTGCCACCTCCTCCAGGAAGGCTTCCTTGGTATCCACCTGCCCTGTCCCTAGACTTTGGGGGAAACGGGGTCTCGGGGGGTCAAGGGTCACGGGGGCGGACCAGGTCCCGGAAGCGGAAGTGCAGCTCACTTCCGGTGCGCAGCGGGCGGCCATGTTGGAGCAGCGGAGGCGGCGCAGAGGCGCGTCCTGGGTCCCCGCGGCGGCGCCGGTAGGTTGGGGCCATGGGCCTAGCCACGCCGCGGAGGGGCCGTCCGCGAGGCGACGGGGCGGATGGGCCGGGCGGCCGGCTCTTTCGAGACCCGCGCCCTCCACCGGCCTGGCCAAGATTCTCCCCACCTCCCTACCCCTTGCCCAGCGACCCCACCCTGGGGCTGCGCGACCCGGTCGGGCTAGCCCCGCTCGCCCCGCCCGCCCTTCGCGTTTCGCTGCCTCCAAGATCCCTGCTCCCATCCGCGGCTCAGGCCCCAGGGACACGGACTCCCAGGCCATTGGCCCTGATCTGCCCCAGCCCGGTCTCTTGGATGAGGCCTCTCCCGTCCCCCATCTTTCATCAACTTCCCTGTCGGCCCGGGGGCACGTGTGAAGGGAAGTCAGGGACCAGACTGCAGCCTGTTTCCAGAGCCTCTTGGAAGGCCCAGAAGACCCTCCAAGAGTTTAGACCGACCTGGGCGGAAGAGCCCCCAGTTCACCCCCAGTATTTGTGCCTGCGGGGAAACAGGCCCCTCCCTATTCAACAGTTCACAGTCCTGGGAACTACACCCCCTGGAAAAAAATAATAAAAGAACTAAAGTCATGTGCAAAGATTGTGCTTGGAGAATGGCCTCTGGAGAGAGGAAGTGCCCGAGACACCTGAGGATCCGAGAATGTTTCCAAACAAAGAGCCCCAGGGCACTTCCTCCAGGGGATTCTGAAAACTTCCTCTGCTCCATTAGGGCGGTAGGAAGAAGCTGCTCAGACGCGCCTCCTGGCCCCAGGGACCTGCCTGATCCCAGCTGATCTTTTAATGCTTCAGTACAGCTGGGGAGCTCCCTTTGGGAGCCCTCAGTGTTGGGTTGGGTATTAGACATTAGTCCTGACTGACAGCCCACAGCTTCTTCAGAGAAAAAATCTGGGACAAGTTGGGTGTTCCCAGACAACTCCGACTGGGCTGTACTGAGGTCTGCAGCCTCCAGACCCTAGTTAGGACAGCTCAAATTTCTAGTGTCCGCCTTATTAACCATCCTGTTGGAGCCTTTGGCTGCCAGACCTTGGGCTCTTGGTCTGGCTGCCTGGCCCCCAGGCTGTCTGATTGCTCAGACGTGTGTTTTATACCTGCTACTTATCTTCTTAGTTTCTGTTGGGGGAGAGTCTGACTCTTGCTTTGGGGTTATTCTCCATGATTACAGTGCCAGGATCAGACCTCTGAGCCTGTCTGGGGACTCTGAAAGCAAAACTTACGGTAGTCAGGGAGGTTCAACCCCCCCCCCCAACATCTGAACAACAGCAGCTGGAGTAACAGGGATGGTCATGACTTCAAGGCTCATGTTGTCCTGCTTTTAACTCTTTTTCTATCTAGACCTCTGAGCCCTGACCACGGACTCAACTCACACACATTAAATGTGCCTTACTGTTTCTCATTTCCAAGCCATTGCATAAGTTCTTCCCCTTTTTGCTCCATTTCCATCTGGAGTTCCATTCCTCAGTTTTGTCCCATCAAGGTGTTGCCTCTCCTAGGAATCTTTCTCTGACTCTGGCAAGCTGGGCTGGGTGCCAGTGTGCACTCCCAAGAACTTTGATGGTCTCTTTCTTGCCTTCTGTATAGGGCTCCTTGAAGACATACCTGCATTCCCAGGGTTGAGTCTAATCCCAGGTTTCTGGCCTTAGAAAATGGAGAATTTAGTTAAAATGGGCCAACCAAGCCCAGATCTTCCCAGGGACCCAACAGCAGTTTGGATGGCTCGCATGAGCTTCTGGACATTTATCTTGAAGAAACTGCCTCTGACCCATGGGGGTATCTCCTGCCAACCCAGTCCTCACTCTGCCAGGAGTTCAGGAGACCAGGGTTTTGCCCCCAAGCAGTGGCTCACTCTGGCCAGGCCCTTTGTATGGATAGTTGCTATCATGGAGAATGCAAGCGCTGATGGACTTATCTACCTGCCTCGCCCCTTATCTCAGTGCTGGGTTTTTGTTTTTATTTTTGTTTTTATGTAACGATATCTTTTCTTTAATGCAATATATCCGAAGTATTACCATTTTTTGTAAGTAATCTCTACACTCAACATGGGGCTTGAACTTACGACCCCAAGATCAAGAGAAGCATGCTCCACCAACTGAGCCAGCCAGCTGCCCCTCGGTGCCGTTCTTATTGATTCTTTTCCTCTTGTCTTGGAGGTGCCGAGTGCTGGTTTGTGGATACCCAGGCCGATCTGCAGTGCCTAATGCCATGAGCGTGGTGCAGCATGTGGAGGAGAAAGCTGTGCACTCCTGGTCGCGGATCTCCACGGCAGGGAAGAAGGCCCTGGAGGAGGCGCTGCTTGTCTTTAACCCCATGAGCCAGGATCTCAGTGCCACAGAGGCCCAGCTTGTAGCCTTCCTGCAGGGCCTGCGGGATGATGGCTTCCAACCCACCATCCTTCGCAGCGGTGATGTCTATGGCTATAGTTCATGTACAGCCAACCCCCCAAGCCAGACGAAGCTGCAAGCCCGTGCCCCCACCCCAGCTGCCACGTCACCTCCAGCCAGTGCTCCCCGAACTGCTATGCGGTTGCCTGCAGGCCGGGCCACACTGCTACCTATGCCACTATCTGGAAGGCTGGGCAAAGCATCCACACCAGCCCTTGCCAAGCATGCTACCACCAACCTGCTGCTGAGCTCCCTAAAGCAGTCAAGTGCCAGCCGTGCCCGGGGTGCAGCAGTAGGCTTCCCCACTCACCTCTATCCAGGTGTCTATCCTGCTATGCGGCTCTCTGTTGTCCTTGAGGCCCTGGTTCCACTAAAGGCTCCCATGCCCTGCCTGGGTGCCAAGCACAAGGCACAGTCACTGCAGCTCTCACTTGCTGACTCTCCCCTAAAGCTGCGCAAAGGTCCAGGGAAGAGGCAGGGTAACTGTCGGCCCAAAGCTCCCAGAAAAGCCACAGGCAAGGGCCCTAAGAGTCTGACTCACAGAGGCCCCAGGGCCAGACCCCAACAAGGCACTATACCCCGGAACAAGACCTACAAAGCCACCGGGTCCCTCAGTGGCCTACGAATGAAAGGTGGCTCTGCCCTGAGCACAAAAACATCCCAGGCCAAGGCAGCTCGAACATCGGCCAGAGCTGCCCAGGCCAAGGTGGCTCGAACACAGGCCAAAGCTGCCAAGGCTCGGGCAAAAGCCAAGGCAGCACAGATCAGGGCCAGGGCCAAGGCGGCACGGATCAGGGCCAAGGCCAAAGCAGCACAGATCAAGGCCAAAGCCAAGGCAGTGCGGGCTAAGGCCAAGGCGGTGCGGGCCAAGGCCAAAGCAGCGCGGGCCAAGGACAAGGTGGTACAGGCCAAGGACAAGGTGGCTCGGACCCAGCCCAAGAGCAGGGGCAGGCCAAAAGGGTCTGTTCAGGCTAGGACTGCAAGGAGGGGCCCAAAAAGCCACCCTGAGACCGTGGGGCAGAAGAGGAAAAGGGCCGAGGAGTCAAAGGATCTTCCTCCCCGGAAAAGAACACGGCTTGGGCCCCGATCCCCTAAAGCGTGGCTAGGGCCTGGAACAGCAAAGCTGCTGAAATTCCGGGCCATCAAGGTGGACAGGCAGTCCTCGGACGATGAGGTACGGCAGCAGGCTCAGCGGATCCTCCATGTGAACCTGTCCCCTGTAATACAGCTCCAGCCATTGCTGCCATACTCAGCACCCTGATTCCTTCGTAAAGTTATGTTTGGGGAAACTGAGCCCAGTTGTCTGAGTGGCCAGTGGCACGGTGTGCAATGCCCATGGATTCTACAACCCCAAGGACTCCAGGTGCCTCTCCAGGGCCCTGTGAGCCATCATTCTCCTTTCAGAGACTGGAGGATGTGGGGTGGTATGGGTGGGCGGGAAGGGTGTTCTGGCGCGATGCACTGTGATTTGTTATTCAAGTTGTACCTCCACTGTTCCATCTATCACGTTTTATACCTTTCCACCTTCCAGTCTCCCGGCCCACCCTTCATGGTCTTTTTTGTGTTTGTAGCTGCTGATAGGCCAGCTTGAGCATCTAGGAAAAGTGGTCCTAGGAATAGGGCTGCCAAAGGGGGTTCTGGTGGCCTGAGACAGGTCGTCGATGTGAGTGGGAAGAGCAGCTCCCAGGCTCCTCTGGAGGTGCTGGCCTCTAGACGTGTGAGAAGCAGCCCCTGAGGACAGGGGCAGAGCCACTGGCAGGTGACACACCTCCCCTTCGGGCTGCACTGGTTTGTTATCCAGGCAGGCCCTGTGCAAGAGGACAGAAGGTGTCTGTGTGGGGAACACTGCAGGCAGCAGGTTTCTAGGCCAGGCAAGGGGGTGTTTGTGGTACTGTTCCCCAGGGGCCATTCAGACAGCCTGGCCTTGTCTCCTAGTCTGCTCTGTCTGACCTTCTAGTCTCAACTTCCCTATTTGGTGGCAACAGTTTGGGGGTTGAGTCAAGGCCAAGGCTCTGGGTTGTTCAGCCATTGAGTCTGTCCTCACTGACTGCAGAATTTTCTCCTTGGATGAGTGGGGTACTGTTTTAGCTGAACCAGGAGAGTTTCTATAACTGCTTCGCCCCATCAGCATTGGTTTCTGCCTGAGTCCCAAGCGCACTGTTCCCAGGTCCAGCCTTATCAAGCTTCCCGACAGGAGCCTGGGGTGTGTTTCAGACACTAAAGGCTTGCCCTGCTTTGGAGAGGAGGCTGGGCCCCCCAAAAAACTAACTCCCAGCCCATCTGCCAGAACTTCCCTGTCTGCCTGGCCTGAAAGGCAGTGGCTGGGGCTGGCAGGGAGGGGGACACATTCCCCAGAGGCTCCTAGAGACCAGCAGCCTTTCAGGGTTGGGGGGGGAGCTCATTTGAATGAGAATTGGATCTCTGTCTCTGGGGGTTAGTCTGAACCCTGGCCTCACTAGCGCCAGCTGCGTTGGATGGCAGACCTGTAGAGAAGTTTTGCTTCCTTTTGGTACCCCTTCCCTACCTTCTGATTCTGGTGGATGCCATTAATAGGGCACGGCCTCCCTTGGTTCCCAGGCTCTGGCAACCCCCTTGCTCTGAGCCTCCCTGTGGCTTCACAGCCTTGCATACTCCTTGTGTCTGGCAGTCCTGCTTTCATCTACCATGTGAGAATGGGGCCACACCCCACTCCTTAAGGGCAGCCTGCTTGCCACTCTTTCTCCTCTCAGGCCTGATTCCAGTTCCCATCCATGGCCCAGGAACCCCAGCCAGGCTAGGCCCCCTCCTTTGCGGTCTAGTACTTCTTTCAGTTCTGCTGCTGCTGCCACCAGGGGGTGAGAGGTTGCCTATTTCCCTGAGAGCCATCCAGAGGGGGAGAAGAACTCTCCAGGCCTCCTGTGGGGCAGAGTGAGGTGAGGGTTACCCTTAGGATCTCTACTCAGACCCTCTCCTTCCCAGTCCAGGCTCCCATAACAACTGCTGGAGAGGTGACAGACACTACTCCCACCTGGCTGCTCAAGAGGCAGCTGCTACCCACCTGCTGGCAACTTGATTGGTTGGCCATGGCCAGAATCTTCGAGCCTCATCCACCTGTGTCCTCCGAGCCTTACTGCATTATCAGTCACCTGCAGGTGGGGAGGAGTGAGGGCTCTGGAGATGGTATCTCTGGGTTTTCCTGGGCAGATTTGGCCTTGTGGGGGTTCAGGTCATTGCTGGGGGCTTGCAGGGGAGGCCTGTGCTCCCCAATTTTGGAATTGAGGGCCTACCACGTACCTCTTGTCATTCTCCTTGGGCATTCCCCCAGGAACCTGATAATTGCTTTCTTTGTGACTTGGGACCAGGGAGGCCATGGCATTGAAAATGTGATCAGGAGTGGTGGTCGTGACAGCAACAACACCTGGTGGCAGGCAGAGAGTGGTGAGGGTACCTGTGTGCCCATGTGTGCGGGTCTAGGGTCAGGGCCTGGTTACTCCAACAAGCCCTGTGGTTGCAGCTGTTGAGAATGGCACCACCCAGCTAGACCCAGAGAGTGCTTCTACTTTACCCACCTTACCATGACTTTCAAGGTATTCCAATGCCCCAGCCAGAAGGCTTGCTCTGTGCCTCCTGACACAGTGGCCACCAGTGATGTTTGCTCCTGGTGGCCCAAGGATCCCCTCCTCTCCCCTGATATTCCGCCCAGCACCTCTGCTCCTGGAGCGCTCAGTGGACCATGGCCACTCCTGGCATATGTACTGATACTTTGCCTACAGCTGCTCAGGCGTTCTTCTTGGGATTCTTCCTGCTCTTCCTGGCCACAGAGTCAGTGACCTTGTTTGTGACCAGCATTGCTCTGACATCAAGCCTTCCACTGAGGGCAAGGTCAAACCCAGAGGAAGGAGGGTTTGGGCCCTGAGGTGAAGCCAGAGGCTCAGGTTTGCTTTCTTCTCTCAGTTTTCAAAAGTTCTGGACGTAGCCTCCTGGTGGAGGACCCAAACAACCCCAAGATTCAGGGTAATCGTCCCCAGAGCCAATCCTCTACTCCTTGCGTGTTAGGACAGTCAGATACTGGCGGGGGTGGGGCGGTTTTGCCTGGGTGTGTACACAAGTGAGGCAGGGATGGCAGGCAACCCAGGATCATTCTTCAGCTCTGCCCCATCATGGTTCCCTATTATGGGCCCTGTTATGGCCCTCCATTCCTGTCCCATCACTGTTCCCCATACCTATGCCCAGTGAATAGGGTCTATGTGTAGCTGTTTCCATCTCTGCCCCATCATAACTCCTATGTGGGGCCCCATTGCAGTTCTCATTACTACTTTTCTTTGCCAGCCCCCAACAATGTACCCCATCACTGCACCTATCACTGAACCTCAACTGTTCCTTTTATGAGCCTCCATCACTGCCCCCATCCTAGTCCCTTGGTGTTGCCCTGCCCTGATTCATCATCTGGGCCTTATTGGTACCCTACAGCTCTGCAGCTGCCTCTAGGTGACACCAGGGTGTCTCTGGGTTGTAACCTCTTTCTTGTAAGGCAGGAGTCTTGAAAGACAAGACACATAACCTAAACCCAGCAGGAGAGCCCAGAGGCAGGTCAGGTCAGTAACAGAACAGGACATATCCAAAACTAGCTTTTTCTCTGCACTCTCCATCCACCTTGACTGGTTATTACCAACTACTCACCAAGTCCCCATGCTAGGTTTCCAAGCAGCTGTTGCTCTTCTGATCAGGAGAGACATCAGGCAAAGGAGCAGTACAAGAGATAACCTTGGCTCATAAGCTGTAGAGCAGAAAGAAGCCATGGACCCATCTCTCCCATGTGTACACTGAGAAAGTGCCCATTGAGCTCTGTGGTGTGCCAAGCATCTATCTACTGAGCAGTGCTCAGTGGGAAGCAGATAGACAAGATATCTGTCTTCTTGTAGCTGACATGTAAGTGAGAAAAACAGTGGATAAATAAGTGAACTAATACCACAGATGGTTTGGCTGAATGATAAACTGATTTGTAGTTTTGATGGTGGGCTAGGGAATGGAATGCTTTATTGCACTGGGGAAGTAGGTTTCAGCTATATAGTGATTCCAGGATGGGGTGTCCAGGAAGCAGTGGGATGGTCCGGTCTCAGCTCAGAAGTGAAACCAGAGCGGGAGCTATGCAGAAGGAATTATCACCATTAGGCTGTAGTCATCCTGGGATGGTATGCTCAGAGGAGCAGGAATGGGGGCATACCACAGCATGAATGCTAGAGGAGGTGGCTGTAGTGACACAGAGAGATGAGACCATATCCCATTCCTCCCCCTTCCATCCCAGCCATAGGGGGATGATGCCCAGCATACCTGAGACTCCCCCCTCCCAGTCTGTGTCTCCAGGGCTCCTGTGTGTGACAAACTTCATGTGAACTTCTCCAAACTGCACGAACTGGGTGACAGACCGCTGGGAGGCCTAAAGGGACACCCATTCTACTACTATGCCCTTTATAAGCTCGTGGCCAGAGGCAGCTCCCTGTGCCATGGCCATGCCTCTGCATGTAAGCCCACAGCGGGAACCCAAGCCAATGTGAAAGGCATGGTGAGTGCCACGAGAGGGGCATCCTGTGGCTGAAGGAGTCGGCAAGCTCAGGGGACTGCGGCAGACTCATCTTGCCTTCCTCCCTGGCAGGTACATGGTCTTTGTGCATCTGCAACCACCATACAGTTGGTACCCACTGTGAGCACTGCCAGGTCTGTACCAGGGCCACCCATGGTGTGTAGCAGAGCCTAGGCACCCTCACACTTGCCAGGGTAGTGCCATGCCCTCTCCGCCTGGTGATACTTGCCCAGGTCAGCCTACTCCATATCCACCTTCCTCGTTCTGCCCTAGAATGCAAGTGGAATGGGCATGCTCGCAGTTGTCACTTTGACATGCCCTTGTATCTGGCATCTGGCAATGTGAGTGGAGGCGTGTGCGACACATGTTAGCACAACACAGCTGAGCACCACTGAGAGCTCTGCCAGCTCTTCTTCACTGAGATCCCAGGGAGGATTCCTGTTCCCTTCACTCTTGCAAACGTGAGCCCTCAAATCCCCAATCCCAACTCTGATCCTGATCCTTTAGCTCCATCGTGACCTCTGACCTAACTCTGTCCTCACCTCTGACCCATGATCCAGCCTGTGACTGGGACCCTGGAAGAGGGTTTATGTGATGACCAGATGAGACCTGTGGCCTCTTCTCTGGGCAGTGTCACTGCAAAGATCATGTCTGGGGCCAGCGCTGTGACTTCTGCCAGCCTGGTCACGCTGGCCTCAGCCCTACCCACAAAGGAGGTTGCCAGCGTGAGTTACCCTGGGAGTGGACCCCAAACCCCCTATCTTTGCTCTCCCCCCAATCATTCCCCTAATAACACAGGCATGTGCCTACCCCTGTAGCAGTCCCAGTAGCACCCTGGGCTCCCCGTGCCTTAGCCTGCAGGTGTAACCTCCGGGGCTAGGTCCATGGCACTCATACCTGTGATTCCTCCAGCGGTGGCTGTCACTGCAAATGCTTTGTCTCTGGATGGGATTGTAGCAGTTGTCTGGTAAGCTTTGACCCACCTTCTGACTTGACCTTGGTCTTGGGCATTAAGCTCCTAGAAGCTGATACGTATAAGGCTATAATCTGTGTGACTGTAGACTGAGCCTTGCGCATGGGTTGGTTTGACTCCCTGATCTGGTCATCAGGGTCAATGCCACCTCATATAGCTGAACCAGCATATGCCCTCCGGTGGGAGCTTTGGGAGCCTAAAAAGGAAAAGCGATGAAATAAGTTACAACTGTATTAGTTTAAAGCACTGGGTTTAAAGGTGTTTTGCAACAAACATGTTTGAGGGAACTTAGGCCAAGAAACAGTTCCATCCTTTTCTTGCCTCTCCTTGAATGTAAATCCTTTAACTTTTACTTCAACCCCTGCAGTGTCCTCATCTTACCTCTTATGAAGTTGTACGTGAGTACACTGGGGTCTCCTCACCTTCTCTCAGCAGTAAGCAGAGAAGCATTCAAGCCCTGTGCTCATGCCCTTTCCTCCTGCACCAGGCAGTCCCAGTATATGATCTCCCAGGCTCCAGATCTTCCTGTCCTTTTTCCACTTACTCTCTCTTACAGCCCGAGTTCTGGGGTCTAAGCAATGACTCTCTAGGCTGCCGGTCCTGTGACTGTGACTTTGGGGCTGCCTACAGCAACAGGTACAAGGCAGGGCCTGGGAATTGAGATCAGGTGTTAAGAATCAAAAGTTGACTGTCCCTCCCCACCCCTGTGCTTGCTCAGGTGTTCTTCTGGGGAGGGCCTCTGCCTGTGCTGCCCTCACCTCTGTGGCTGCCACTGCCACAAACTCTAATCTTGGCACTCTGTGATGCTCTTGACCAAGCCACTGCTGAAGCTGAGCTTTGCCAGGGCCTCCAGCCAGCTGACCCCCTGTCACCTGTGAGTGTCCGGGAGGGGTAGAGGCAAGGGCAGGAGGAAACCAAGGCTCAGGCTTGGTTTTCAGGGGAGGGAGGGAGTGTATAGAGAAAACTAGTTGGAATAAAAGGCTCAGTAAGATTAGGAGGGTGAGAAAGTCATAGTCAGAGGTTTGGTGTTTTAGAACCCATATTTTCAGGGCAACGTGGGAGAAGAGAGGGCCAGAATGTTGGAGGACCCTCACACCCAGCTTGCCCCCAGGGATCCCCCTGGTCTGCTCCTGCCCACTGTACACAAACCTCAGGGACCTCTCCTGGTTGGCTCTGGCCCCGACTTTGGAGACAGCGTGACCCTCAGTGTGCCCGCCACCCTGCTAGGCAAGCCTATTACAGCACCCAGTTGCCCAAAGTGAGGAGTCTGAGGAAGAGGGTGGGGTCATAGGTTGCTAGGGTCTTAGTAGGGATGGGCCCAAGCCCTGGGGATATGGTCCCTGAGGTCTTGGGGTAATGGGAACCTAAGTCCTGAGGTCCAGGTCTGGGGTGATCTGGGTCTGGGAGTCTGTCTCACATCCAGGCCCCAGAGGAGCCCCTGCTTTTGTAGACTGCCTTGGGGTTTGTACATGTGGTTGATGGGGCTGGCCTCTCTCTGCTGGCACCCACAGTGCCTTGTGCCATGGAGTATGACATTACCCTGCACTATGAGACCAAGGTCCACGACACAGGTGCCAAGCAGGTGAATGGGTGATCTGGGTGGTGGGCAGGGGCAGCTCTATGACTGCTGACTCTAACCCCAGGCACCGAAGACTGGCAGGCATTAGTCTGTGTTTGTGCCCAGTCCCTGCCCAGGAGAACCCACTGTGCCATCTGAGCTCACAGCAGTCATTCCAGGTGGCCTTGACCTACGCACACAAGTAGGCAGGACCCTAGAACCCCCAATAGCAAAACCCTGTTATGCTGCCAACACATTTGAAACAACACTCAAAGTGGAAAATCTCTAATCTGGAATCTCATCATGTCATAGAGCAATCAAAACAGGGACTGAAGGTGAAACAGCAAGAGTTAAGAAGTTGGTCTTTTTTGCATGGGTCATATGATGAAATACTGAAGGCACCAGAAATGGGACACCCCTGGGGCCACATGATCTCGGCCTCCTTATCCCACCTTCCTTGCTCCCTGCAGACCTGTGGTTTTATCCAGACCTTTCTGCTTTGAGCTGGGGACACATTTCTCTGTGATTCTGCAGCTATGGAGGACCAAGGGGGTGTGGAGACATGAGGGGAACACTATCATTCTGGATTCAGTGAGGTCCTAGGGGCTCCACACCCCATCTGGGGGAGATAAATTATAGCAGAGTGATGTGGATGTTGTAGGGCTGGGGAGTTGGCGTCACAGAGGCCTGGAGTTGCACCAAGAGGATTGAGATAGGTGGATAGATAGTGTAAGGAGGCTGGTCCAGGCAGTCGCAAAGCCCATGCCAAGGACAGAAGAGGAGAACAGGCAGCCACCAGACCTCCAAGAACTTATGGGCCAGGAGAGAGGCTTAACCTTTATTGTGGGGCAGTGAGGAGCCATGTCAGGGTCTTGAACAAGGAAGATTCATGGGGGAGAGTGGATTGTTAGGGGGAGGCTGCTGTAGTGATTCTGAGTGAGAGGTGGCATTGCCTGGACTAGATGGGAGCCATTGGACAGGAAGGAGAAAAAGACTCAGAAGAGAACTAGCAAGAGGGGCAGGAAGGGGCTGTGAGATCCACTGTAAGGAAGAGTAATTAGTAGGTGTCAGTGAGTGGGGCTGGGCTCACTGCCCTCTTCCTGTGACCCTCCACCCTCCTACTAACCTGTGCTCTTGCTGTGGATGAAGGAGTTGCCTGGGCTGAGATCTGTGGACGCTGGGACCACGGGGCACTTACAGGAACTCCACAAGGCAGGCAGCATGGAGGCAGCAAAGACTGGCCTCCCCAGCACCATGCCTGAGGTTCGTGCCTGCCTTGTCTGCAGCATCTCGGCCCTGCTCCATGGGGGCAGCCCTGGTGAGTATGTGGCCCTGGCTTGAGGGGACTGCAGCATGGGGGGTGCAGGAAACACCATGAGGTTCACCTTATCTTGCTCTTTCTCCTGACAGCATGTGAGTGGCACCCCTAGGGTTCCCTGAGTACTGAGTGCTCCCCACCAGGTGGGCAGTGCCCCTCCCCTAATATCATTGGTCGTTCCTGTGACCGCCGCATGTCTGGAACATGGCTTCGGGCCCACTGGCTGCAGTGGGGTCTGGGAACAGACTGGCTAGGATGGATGAGAACATCCCAAGGTGGGTGGGTGGGTTCGCCTTCCTCAGACCCTTCCTCTCCCCAGGCTGCACATGTGACCCCTGGGACACTGTCCCGGCATGGTGCGCCTCTCGGGCTGAAGCCTGCTTCTGTGACCAGGTCAGTGGGCTGTGCTCTTAACTGCCTGCACACACTGGGGCAGGACTGTAGCCGCTGTGTCCCCCTCTTCTGGAACCTGGGGGGACCCCGGGGCTGTGAGCCCTGCAACTGCCATGCACAACACACTGTGCAGCTGGCATGTCACCCAGTGAGTGAGGCCACATTGCACATGGCTTGTGGCAGTTTCCAGGTGTGAGTGAAGGTGTGTGTGTCTCTGACAAGGTGTTACTTGTGTCTGGTGTGAGGGTTCACATGGCCACCAGCACCGGGGGGTGTAGCTATGAGCAGCTGTGTGAGTCTCTGGTTTTGTGTGACATAGGCTGTAAGGTAGTCGCGGGACTTAGTGTAAGCAGACACGAGACCACACATGCTTGACCCCCTGTGCAGCCGTGTGCTAGCATGTGGGTGACCCACCGTGAATGGGTCCTGGCAAGTGGAGTGAACATGGCAGGGGTTGGGTGGGGAGGCTGAGGAGACACAGGTGAAGGATGGGGATTAAGAGCTGATGCAGACAGAGAGGATGCCACTGTGAGCAAGAGTTTCCAGGAGGAGAGTGGTCAGCAACCAAATGAAATGAGGCCTGAAGTGTGGGTTCTTGGTCCTGAGCAAAGAGACGGTGGGAGTCAGGGTGAAGGAGGCATGAGAGCGAAGGTATGGAGAGAGTGGGGGGTTCAGACCAGGACACAGAGGAGCAAAGAACAGCAGGACAGGAGTTGAGAACCCAAAGGGTCTGTGGGAGGCTGGCCATGTGGGAAGGTGGGGGCTGGCCGAGGAGGTCAGGCCAGAGGAAGCCAGAAGGAAGAAGCCTTCAGCCAGGCGTCATCGTGGGTGTTGCCTAGGGCAGGAATTGGGCAGAGAGAAGACTCTGTGCATGGTGTGCATACACTTCTCCCTGGCCCAGAGGAGGATCAGTGTTCCTACTCACTGGCCCACGCTCTCTTCCCTCAGGTCACAGGTCAGGATTTGGGGCTGATCATGCTCTAGGTGTCAGCATGAGTACTAGGGTGATGCAGAGCAGAAATGTAGAGGTGAGAAGGCCAGTCCCATGATCCACACCACCAGGGTGTGGTGTGGACTCTTCCCTGAAGGGGTCCAGTATGGAGAACAGGGGAGCTGTGGGGCTTTCCTGGGGGAGAGCACACACATTTATTGCTGTTTCTCCCAAAACTCAAAGAAATGCTCATGAAAACAGCTGCTGGCCAGGCCAGGTGGGGTATGCCCACAGAGGGCACATGGCAGGTGGCTCTTTCCTGAACCCATCTGCCAGTTCTTCACCCCAGCTGCCCTGTAACTGGATGATAGAGCTTCCAGAGCATTGTGCTGCTTCCCTGCCCAAAGGCTGCCCTGCCATGTAACCTCTGGGGCCAGGGAAGATGCCAGTGCCCATGTCATTCTGAGCAGTGGCTTAGGCAAAGTCTTGTGTGCACCCTCCCTCTCACACAGGGCTGTTCTCCGGGCTTCTTGGAGGCAAGGCTAGGGCAAGTGCTTCCTGCTCCCTGCCCTGCCCATCTCTGCCCAGCAGCCTGTGCCTATGACCCACAGGGCTCCATCTCACCCAGCTGTGATCCACACACAGTGCCTGCTTATGCAGAGAGGGCATCTCAGGGATGAAGTGCCAGGCAATGTGCCTGTGGCTCCAGAGGTGGCTTCCCATGCTGCATGTTCTGCCCTGCCTGTTTCACCTCCTGGAACCTACGTCTAACTCTGCTCCAGCTGCAGCTGGAAATTGGGGCCTGGAAGGTCACCTCCCTACACCAGGGGATGCCTGGCTGGGGGCAGGGTAGACACCTGCAGGGCCCTAGAGGGGATACTCCAGCAGGCACAGATTCTCCTGGAATCTTCTTCACCTGTTTCGGGTACTCTGGACCAACCTACAGAGTGGATAGCTGGATTCAGGCAAGGGGTCTTGGGTCAGTAAGGAGGAGGTCTCCAGCTAGCTTCTCAGGGTTAGGGATTTCAGAGGGTCTCGGGTTGGCCTATCTGAGTTCTGAGTTTGGGAGTCAGGTGGGTTTTCTTGAGTGAGGAGTCCTAGAGGACAGTACATCTCTGGTCAGGCTGATGGCTCCATCTTCCTGCAGGAGGAAAGTGACTGTGTTGGTCCACACACTGTGGGCTACAGGGCTGTTTGTGGCAGAAAGAGAGCCATGGGTTAGGAGGCAGTGTGGATGGCTGGAAGGTTTATCCCAGGAGCTAGACTGAGTCAAGGGTTTGGCCTGGCCCAAAAGGGCTACAGGAGCCCAAGGTGGGGCCCAATGGTAGGGTGGGTGGGCAGGTGAGGGTAAGGGCTAGGGTGGGGCAGAAGGAATGGACTGGGTGTCCTTTATTGCATACCTGGGGATCCCAGGAGGCTGATTGGCCCTGCCTCAGCCAGTGGAGCCCAGAGTCTCCCCCACATCCATCCCTGCCATCCCCTGCAGATGCTGCGGCCCAGGTCTCCTCAACTGCCCTGCTTTTCCAGGAGGCGCTGCCTGCTTAGAGCCCAGCTTGTGGCCACATTTAGAGAATAAGACAGCATCCTGGGAAAGGCCTGAGAGACCAGGTGGTGGACGGAGCAGTTGCTGCAGGGGATGGGCCAGCTAGGGACAGGGACAGCTGTGTGGGAGCTGAAACTGAAGGAGCTGGTCAACAGGGTCCAGATGTTGGATCCACAGCTTCTGAGACTTCTAGTCAAAGCTGGAGTGATGGGTGGAGATAGGGATCACTATAGGGGTTTTGCTGAGCTGAGGACTCTCTTCTAGCAGTAACCTGGGTGTAGGGCAATAGGGGATTTGGGACATGCATTTCTCACTGGATCACCTGTCTGGTTGGCAGAAATGCAGGGGTTGGGGCTCTGAGCTGGCCTGTGTTCCTGGACCCTGTGCTCTTCCCTCTTGTCCTGGGACCCTGCGCACTGCCCGGTAGGCTCTGCTTGCTTCCTATAACTAACTCTTCCTATAGCCTGGGCATAGCTGCCACGGCCTTAGAGCAGTATCAGCAACTGGTACAGAGCCACTGGGGCCATGAATGGGAGCCAAGGGGGGAGTTATAGGGAACTATAGCTTGGCCATACGACTGCAGGAGACACATTCCACATCTGACCCACCCCTACCAGCTGCAGCAAATCCAGGCCACGGCAAGTACCGCAGGAATCCAGGCCCCAGAGATATGGCTTCAGGCAAGGGGGCACTGGGGTGTGGCCTCCATAGCCCACGTGCAAGCATGTGCAGATCCCAGCATTTCCTCCTGGGTACCTGTCTGCTTGTTGTGTGTCTGTTCACAGCCGAAGGCAGGGACAGGTAGGCATCTGGGATACTGCTACAATACTCCTTCTAGAAAGAGGACTACTCATAAGGCCTGACCAGGGGTCAGGTGGGAGTACTAGTCCACTGGCAAATACTTAACAGTTGGCTGGAGGGCAGAGGGAATTGATATGTAGTGTTTGCCAGTTTCCACGGTGTAAGTAAATCCACCATGGCTGATTTTAGTCTACCTACCGATTAAAAGCTGAGTCACAAAATTCCTGAAAATTTAACACCTGGCTCTTTTATTATTATTATTTTATTTGACACAGAGAGAGATCACAAGCAGGCAGAGAGGCAGGCAGAGAGAGAGGAGGAAGTAGGCTCCCTGCTGAACAGAGAGCCCGATGCAGGGGCTCGATCCCAGGACCCAGAGATCATGACCTGAGCCGAAGGCAGAGGCTTAACCCACTGAGCCACCCAGGCGCCCCTGACACCTGGCTCTTGTTAGCCTCTAGCACACCAGGTAGTCATGTCAGAGGAAGGGTGTGAGAGGTCAGGGTCAGGGTTTGTTGGATCAGAGGTCAGAGTTCACATCTGAGATTCCTACCTCAGTTGCCACAGATGAAGGTGCAGGTGCTGTGAGTGTGGAGCTGGTGGCATGGTGTGGGCTGGTGGTGCCCCTTCCCCAAAGTGGGCAGTGGGCCTTGCCCTCCTGCAGGTTCAGATCCAGGGTGCCCTCCCTGCACCAGACACCATAGGAACTGCCCAAAGCTGAAGGCGTCCTCCATCAGGCCCAGGAGAGCAGGTGAAAGGCCGGGAGGGTGGAGGCAGAGGTCAGAGGGTGGGGAAGAAAGGGATGCCCAACTGATCATCTGCACCCTTCAGGGAGGGGACAGCTAGGCCAAGGACCAAGCCCTGGATGTTCAGGGGCTGCTGACTAAGGTGAGAAGTCATGCAAGGTCTGCACAGTGAGGGCTGCAGGTGGCAAAATGAATACTCCCGAGGCCTGGGGGGCAGTGTACAGGAGGTGACACCCCACCCATACCCCTCAGCTCCTTCACACCTGCTATTCAGTGGCTGCTATTACCCCTATTCTCCCCCTGAGATCCTTGAGCCACTGTGATACTGTGGCGCTACTAAGTACACAGACCATGAAAGCACCCTACTTAGTCGCTACCCTGCTGTGACCTCCCAGTGATCCTCTGACCTTTGCCCCAGGTGGCAGGGCACCTGGCTCAGATGACTCTGGCAGTGGAGGTGACCCCAGTCCTGGGGGATCTGTCCAGTGCAGCTGTGGCTTACAGGACCCTTTTAGTCCAAGAGTCAATGGCCGGCCCAGGAGACAAGTGGAAGCAGTATGTGCAGTTTTCATGGCTGGGGACCTGGGCAAGTGAGATGGGTACACGGGACATTGAGGTCTCACAGGTGGGATTTAGGCTGGGACTGGGATATGCTGGGCTGAGGCAGGGTCTCAACTCTAAAGCCCGCTACCCTATACCCACCCTCCCCCCAGGAAACTTAGGTAGCAATATGCCTAAGACAGTAGGATCTAGGTGGGGTGGATTTCAGGTAGAGTCCTGCTCTGAGTTGGCCACGGGGCAGGCCTCAGGAGAGTGGGCCCAGCAGGCACGAGCAGAGGTCCAAGAGCTGTTGAAGTGGGCACAGAAGAGCTGGAACCAGCTAGAAGGTAATGGATGGGCCACGGTGCGGTGGCAATAGGATAGGATAAGGGTCAGATGGGTTGGTGTGGGAGGGTCAGAGCTAGGGTCAAAGTTCAGAACAGGGATAGAATATTGATTAGGGTTAGAACTCATTTGGGGCTGGGGTCAGAGTTAAGGTCTTGACAGAGTTGAGGACCAGGGTCAGGGAGTAGGACCAAAGGTCAGGGGGTGGCTCACAGGACCCGATCCTCAGGGTTGGAGCGCCACTTGGTGCAGAATGAGCAGATAGTGGGCAAGAAGGTGGCCACCCTGTGGGCCCTGAAGCAGTGGGCAGCAGAGCTGCCTAGCACAGGAGGCTGTGGGCAAATGTGTATGCCACCTGCTGACTACGGTCTGTGGATGCCATGCCAGTAAGAGAGACTCTGGGAGTGATTGACCCAAGACTCTCCTGACCTTGAGAGACCAAGGACCCACTGAGTGCCCGTTGACCCTGAGTAACCCCATGATATCCTCCAATGATTCTCTGTCCTTGAGAAATCAGGTATCCTGTAAAACTCGACAGAGGCCATCTAGTGCCTTTGACCCTGGTAGATCCTTTCCTGAGTGATCTAAAATTCGGAGTAACCTCTAGTATCCCTGAGCCCCTCAGGTTGACTACAAGAACCCCGGGGTAACTGGAGACCCCTACTCCAGATAACAGGAGTAACTTCCAGAGACCCTTAAAGTCAGGTAGTCTGACTGCTGCCCTGCTCCAGAGACTTCTTGAGAAAGATGGTGATTACCCCCAAGAACTCCCCGGGTCCCACAGCTCTGTCTACTCTCCACCTGGCCCCAGACAGAGTGGGCACAGCTGTGGGAGCTCAGATCCACCAGGCTCTGGCCCTACGGTCCTGTGGAGTCCGTGGTCACCGCCTGTGGTCCCAGAGGCCAGGGTGGGGCACTAGCTTGCAGTTCACATTCCAGGCCCTGGCTCTGGCCTCCCGGCAGGCCAGAATATATGGAGTGGATACTTAGCCATAAGATCTGGATTCACTGACTGTCTCTGTCGTCGACTGCCCAGCACCCATTTTTGTGCTGGGAAACTGAGACAGCACGTCTTGTGCCTACTTGTTGTAGTGATTAAGGGAGATGGAGAGCCCAGGACCCGTGACTTGGGCAGGGGATCGCCTTTCTCCATCTCTCCTCCTACCCCCATCTTGTCCTGTTCCTTGGTCCAGGCCAACCTAAAATTTCCCACATCCCTAAATAGAGGAGTTTGATGTCTCTGTGTGTGCCTTCTCACCTCCCTGCTTATACTGGAGCTCTGGGACTGAGCAGCCTCATTGATGGTGACGTCCACAGCACCTACAATGCTAGGGACAAAAGCTGTGTTCTGTGGACCATTTGAAGTCACAGATCAGTCTCCTTTCCTTTGCTCATGCCACACCCCCTCCTTGCCGTGTCCAAACTGTGGTGGCCTAAAGCAAACCCCCCTTTCCCTTGCTCTGCACAGGCCTGGACAAGGGAGCGCAATAAAGATTTGCAGGGGAGCTTGCCTGTGTCTGGTTTCTAGAATGAAGGTTGTTTCTGGAGAGGTGGGAGGAGAACCTCCATATGGTCTTGCACTCCTGCTCAAGATCCAGTCCATGCTTTCCTTCTTGCCATGCTTCTCAACTTTGCTCAAAGTCGCAGGACTCGGCTAGTGGAGGGGCGGCCAGCGGAGGATTGAGTGGGAAATCAGCGCGGAGTTACCGGGGCAGGGTCTGCAGGGGACTCCAAGGGAGGGGGAAGGTGGGCACAGGCTTCAGACCTCTTATCACCCCTCATCTGGATTCCCCTCCTCTTCAGGATGGAGCGGGCCTCAGGGGACAGAGGGAGGGACTTGCTGGGACAGCCCGGGCCCTGGGCGCTTCGACTGGGCCTACTACTGAGTGGTGAGAGGGCCTGATAAGGCCTGGGGTTTGTGGGATGTGATGGTGGGTCCTGGGGGAGCCAGCCCTGGGGCATCTGGGTGGGAGCGCAGCAGAACTGGCTGACCCACTGTTCCCAGTGCTGGTCACCGCCCTGGCCCAGGCCCTCATCCCGGATGTGCCAGGCTGTTCGAGGGGAAGCTGCTACCCTGCCACAGGTGACCTGCTAGTGGGCCGTGCTGACAGACTGACTGCCTCCTCCACCTGTGGCTTGCATGGCCCCCAACCCTACTGCATCGTTAGTCACCTACAGGTGAGGCTGGGTGGGATGAGTGTCTTGTGGGGGGTGCTGGCACTGCCTGGGACACTGACCCTGACCTTGACTCTGACCCAACCCAGGATGAGAAGAAGTGCTTCCTGTGTGACTCCCGGCACCCCTTCTCTGCTAGAGACAACCCAAATAGCCATCGCATCCAGAATGTAGTTACCAGCTTTGCACCACAGCGCCGGGCAGCCTGGTGGCAGTCAGAGAATGGTGAGGCCGTGGGCGGGGCATGGGGTGAGCAGGGTTGCCCACCTGTAGTCTCAAGTCCCTGACCTCCAACTCCTGCCCCAGGTGTCCCCGTGGTCACCATCCAGCTGGACTTGGAGGCTGAGTTTCATTTCACGCACCTCATTATGACCTTCAAGGTGCCCGCATGTCTGGGAGCCTGCTTGAATCACCCTGCTTGGCTCCCCATTGCCCCTGAACAGAGTCCCAGCTCCTTAGCCCGGCCCCACTGAGCTCATATGCTGTGTTCTGGCTGCATGGGAAGTTCCTTCATCTCCCACACCTTCTGTTGCCTTCTGCCTCCAGGCCTTTCCCATGCTGCCCCAACTTGAGGCTGGATTAGGTGCTGCCTCCCTGGGCCCTATGACCCCTGAGCCTTCCCCTGAACAGTGGCTACCCTCCCTGATTATTGCTTGGCTTCCAGCGGTCACCCCCACCTGCCCGTGAGCTGCTTAGGGGCAAGCCCCAGCTGGGAGCAGGGCTCTCGTGATGGGCCTGGGCTGGACTTGAGTCCTGATACTCACTGATCAGCCGTGCACCCCACCCAGACATTTCGTCCTGCTGCCATGCTGGTGGAGCGCTCAGCTGACTTTGGACGCACCTGGCATGTGTATCGATATTTTTCCTATGACTGTGGGGCAGACTTTCCAGGAGTCCCACTGGCCCCCCCCACGGCACTGGGATGACATAGTCTGTGAATCCCGCTACTCAGAGATTGAGCCATCTACTGAAGGCGAGGTGAGAGCTGTGATATGACATGGGGCAGGAAGACGGGGGATGATAGGCCCCCGTTCATAGGATGATGAAGCAGGGTCCAGTGTCTCTAATGGCTCTGTGTCCCTCCAGGTCATCTATCGTGTGCTGGATCCTGCCATCCCTATCCCAGACCCTTATAGCCCACGGATCCAGAGTAAGTGTTCCTCTCTTTGAGCCTGGCACAGTCCCAGCATCCAACTGCTATTTGGGACCTCAGTAGCTATTTTGGGTGCTTCTTAGGGCAGGTGCCAAGTCCAATTTAGCTCAGATAGCAGTAGACAGGAGGTCTCCCAAGGTGACCTTGGCAGCTGCAACCCCTGAGTGGGCATGAGGCAACAAGAGCCTTCCTGGCCAACTGGTTCCCAATCCTCCCCCCCAACTTAGACCTGCTGAAGATCACCAACCTACGGGTGAACCTGACACGGCTGCACACACTGGGGGACAACCTGCTCGACCCACGGCGGGAGATCCGTGAGAAATACTATTACGCCCTCTACGAGCTGGTTGTGCGTGGCAACTGCTTCTGTTATGGACACGCCTCGCAGTGTGCACCCGCCCCAGGAGCACCAGCCCATGCTGAGGGCATGGTGAGGGACTTCAGCTGGCTGGAATAGGGCTGGGGGCAATGACAGGCCTGGCTGGACAGTGCTGACCACTTGCCTGCCCTCCTCCTAGGTTCATGGGGCCTGCATCTGCAAACACAACACTCGTGGCCTCAACTGTGAGCAATGTCAGGATTTCTATCATGACTTGCCCTGGCGTCCAGCTGAGGATGGCCACAGTCATGCCTGCAGGAGTAAGTGAGATCCTGGCCTCCTTAGCCCCAGAACGCTGTGGCCTGGCTGTGCCATGGGTAGAACTTAGAGCTGGGTGGTCAGGCGTCTAACACCCAGGCTATGTCTGAAGGGTTTTCAGGCCTTGATGCTCCTAGGGACTCCCTTAACTCTCTTCCAGTCTACTCTGGGCAGGGGCCCAGTGTGATGCGGAAACCTTTAAGTACCTGAGCCCCCCACCTACAAATTCTGGCCTGTGGCAGGGACCTGCTATGTCAGTGGGACCCCGAAACCCCTTATCCTCAGGACATGGTCCCTCAACTGGCCTTTATCCTGCCTTTCCCTTCCCCAAGAGTGTGAGTGCCATGGGCACGCCCACAGCTGCCACTTTGACATGGCTGTATACCTGGCATCTGGCAACGTGAGTGGAGGTGTGTGTGACGGATGTCAGCACAATACAGCTGGGCGCCACTGTGAGCTCTGCCGACCCTTCTTCTACCGTGACCCAAGCAAGGACCCGCGGGACCCAGCTGTGTGCCGCTGTGAGGCTGGGGTTGGGCATGGGAGAGGGAAGGCTGAGTCTGGGTAGGAACTAGGAAGCCAGACTGCTGTCCAGGTTGCAGGGGCATGGGGCGGCGGTGGGAGGTGGAGGGTGGAGCCAGGCTAGGAATCCAGTGTCGGGGAGGCTTGGGAGATGGGTGGTGCTGGGCTAGTTGGGAGAAGGGTGATCCTACATCTCTTTTTGCCCTCAGCCTGTGACTGTGACCCCATGGGTTCCCAAGACGGTGGTCGCTGTGATCCCCATGATGATCCTGCTATGGGGCTGGTTTCGGGCCAGTGTCGCTGCAAAGAACATGTGGTGGGCTCTCGCTGCCAGCAATGCCGTGATGGCTTCTTTGGGCTCAGTGCCAGCGACCCTGCAGGCTGCCGGCGTATGTGCTTCTTGCCCTAGCTCCTGTACTGACCTTTAACCCTTGACTTCTTACTTTTGACCCAATTCAACAGCAGCATTGCCACAGCTCCCCAGAGTGTGATGGGTCTCCTTCCCTGCAGGGTGTCAGTGTGATGCACGGGGCACAGTGCCTGGGCTCACCTCCTGTGACCCCAACAGTGGAACCTGTTTCTGCAAGCGTCTAGTGACTGGACATGGCTGTAACCGCTGCCTGGTGCGACTGGAGGGGCTTGGGGTTCTGGGGTCCTGAACTTATCCTCAGAGCACAGGGCGAGAGGGTGGTGTCTGTGCCCTACTGGGTGGGTGCTAAGAGCTTAGGGTCCATTCCTGGCTGAGAGGCCTCAGGTCTGGGAGGTGAAGGGTGGGAGCCATGGTTTAGGGACTGTGTTTTCACCAAGGGGGGTAGAGGCTGAGAGCTGTCATTGGATTCCCGGATGGGTGGCAAAGGGGTCTATTTCTAGCCCCCAGCATCCTCCTCTCCCCTAGCCTGGTCACTGGGGCCTGAGCCATGACCTGCTTGGCTGCCGTCCGTGTGATTGCGACGTGGGTGGTGCCTTGGATCCCCAGTGAGTGCTATATAAGAGGGTCCCAGGAGGGGCGGGAAAAGATCCTGGGCAGGATAAAGGGCCCTTCTCAAGTAACTCTGGACTTCCTAGGTGCAATGAGGCTACAGGTCAGTGCCGCTGTCGCCAGCACATGGTGGGGCGACGCTGTGAGCAGGTGCAGCCTGGCTACTTCCGGCCCTTCCTGGACCACCTAACTTGGGAGGCCGAGGACACCCAAGGACAGGTAGGGGGCCACATTGGAGAGGTGGCGTTATGGGTGGTACTTTGTCTGGGCAGGGTGTCCAGCCTTGGACAGGGCCTCAGCTGAAGAGCTGGGTGTGAGGACAGGCAGTGGCCAAAGAGATGGTTCTTACCTGAGCACCCACACTGATCTGCGCCCCTCACAGATGCTCGACGTGGTGGAGCGCTTGGTGGCCCCTAGTGGGACTCCATCCTGGACAGGCCGGGGCTTTGTTAGGCTGCAGGAAGGTCAGATGCTGGAGTTCCTGGTCGCCTCTGTGCCAAGAGCCATGGACTACGATCTGCTGCTGCGCTTGGAGCCCCAGGTCAGACCCTCTGAAACCTGACCCCGAGCCGAACCTCCGGGTCTGGTAGCATTTCCTTCATCATCCCCTCCCCCCAGGTCCCTGAGCAATGGGCAGAGATGGAAGTGACCGTGCAGCGCCCAGGGCCTGTGTCTGCCCACAGCCTGTGTGGGCATGTGCTGCCCAAGGATGACCACATCCCAGGGACTCTGCAACCAGAAACCCGGTGAGAGTACTAACGGTGGGGGGTTGTGGGCCAGCCATAATTCCCTGAAGGACACTTGGAAGACACCGCTGCTCTGTCCCTTATCTGTCCCTTGCTTCAAGTGCTTTCTCCTGAGTGCTGTCTGCCAGGCGCTGTTAGGAATGGCACAGGTCAGAAGAAGGAAGTAGAACAAGGCCTGCTCTCTTAGGGGTCTAAGTTCCAGAGGCCTGTGGCAAGAATTAATGGGAAGCCATTCAGTGTCACTACAGGGAATGCCCACAGGGGAAGGGAAGGCATCAGAGCCTTCTGAGCAGGGATGTGACTGGTCTGATGATTGTTTTCTTACATTTTGGGTTGTATTTGTTTCATGTATCTTTTTTCATCACCTTTTTTCATGTTTTATTATGTAAGTATTCAAACAGTACACAGAAGTGGAGAGAACAGCATAGGCCGTATCCATTACAGACATTTTTCCAATTGTGATTTAACAAAGATCCGTCTACCTCCTGAATGGAAAACAGACTTAAAGGTGGATGCTGTTGAGTTAGCTGAGTGACAGTGGGTTGGACAGAGGTTTAATGGCAGTTGTGGCAAGATGATGAAGGTTCCGGAGGGTTCCAGCGGCAGAGCTGATGGCTTAGACATGTAGGCAAGGGAGAGAAAGTGGAAAGATGACTGTATCATTTTGGTCTTGTTCATCTGGGTGAGGATTGGGCCCTTTACTAGATAGAGACATAGGGAGAAGCAGTTCCGAGGTACTTAGGCATGGAGGAAAAGTCTAGTGGGTGGTTGGATTTCTGTGTCTGGAATTACTGGGAGGCCTCAAGTTGGAGATAAAAATTTGGGACTTGCCACTAAAGGGATAGGTCTAAATGAAATGACCACAGAAAGGAAGGAGGACCAGAACCAAGCTTTGGGGTGTTTGAGGCCAGTAGAGAAGGAGGAGCTGGGGGTGGGGGAAAATCAGGAGTGTGAACAGGATTCCAGAAGGGGAGAGAAGAGTGTCTCAGGAAGAAGGACGCCCTGCTTTCACAACATGTCACTAAATGCTGGAGAAGATGGGAACAGAGAAGAGGCTGCTGGGTTTGGCCTCATGGAGGTCAATGGTGAGCTTGGTACAGGCTGTCCCCATGGCATGTTGGCATAGAAACTCCATTGGCATGGGAGGCTAGAGTGGAGGCAGTGACCACAGTCTAGTTTTAGGAATTTGTTGGGAAGGAAAGCAAAGACAAGGTAACAGCTAAGGGAGACTCAGGGATTGAGGGAGGATGTTTTCAAGGGGGATAAAAGAACCCTAGCATGGGTTTGCAGGAGGAGAAGAATGACCTAGGAAAGGCAGGGCCAAGTGGCAGAGGGGGGATGATGTAGTATTGGTGAAGAAGAGCAGACATTGGAGGTCAAGGTTGGAGGAAGTGCAAGGGGGCCATTGAATAAAAATCGGCAGGTATTTGTGCTGGGAAAATGCTGTATGGGTTGCAAGGTTGTAGGGAGTGTTTTCAGAGATGGGTCTGCACAGGTATAGGACTCTGGCGAGGCATGTTTGTGGGAATCTCCTGTATGGATTCTCTGTCAGTCTGTCCAGCTGTCTGTCAGCATGACCCAGCCCTACCTAGTGTCTTTCTTGGCCAGTGAGTTGGTTGCTGGTATGCGGGTTGGGGAGGCCTAGGCTGGTGGGAACAGGGACCCTGGGTGAACCCCATACCTGTCTTTTTCTCCCCCCAGGTATATGGTGTTTCCCAGACCTGTCTGCCTTGAGCCTGGCATGTCCTACAAAGTACATCTGAAGCTGGTGCGAACAGGGGGAAGCACACAGAAGGACGCTCCCTACTCTGGACCCAGCCTGCTCGTTGACTCGGTGAATAGCCCCTTTCCTCACACTGACCAAAAAGGCAGGGTCTGTGGGATGGGACCTGTAGCGGTGGCTGGACAAGAGGGGCCCCTGACAGAAGAGGCAGGCCCGGGGGATGTTCATTGCTCTGGCAGTGCCAATAGGGTCCTGGGTCTGGGTCTCACTCTTCCTTGCTCATCGCTTCAGCTGGTGCTGCTGCCCCGTGTCCTGGTGCTAGAGATGTTTAGTGGGGGGGACGCCGAGGCTCTGGAGCGCCGTGCCACCTTTGAACGCTACCGCTGCCATGAGGAGGGGCTGGTGCCCAGTAAGACCCCTCCCTCTGAGGCCTGCGCCCCCCTCCTCATCAGCCTGTCCGCCGTCCTCTACAACGGTGCCTTGCGTGAGTGTCTGTGCTGTGGGCTGGTGGGGCAGAGGTATGGGGCCCCAGCCTGACTTGGCCCTCTCCCCCTGCCCTGCAGCCTGTCAGTGTGACCCTCAGGGCTCCCTAAGTTCTGAGTGTGATCCCCACGGCGGCCAGTGCCTGTGTAAGCCTGCGGTGGTGGGGCGCCGCTGTGACATCTGTGCCCCTGGCTTCTATGGCTTTGGCCCCACAGGCTGTCAAGGTACCTGCCTACCTTTCTTCCCTCTTATTCTCTCTCCTCGCCACAACTGGCTTCCTCCCTCCCTCTAACCATGCTTCTTTCTTTCTCTGACTCTGCCTTAGGCCCCACACTCCCAGCACTGGGGCACTGGAAGTTCTCTTTGATTCCCTGACTTTCCTACCCTAACCCCACCTAGATTCCCTCAGTCCCCCTTCCCTGGCTCAGCCTCTGCCTTGCCCCCAGCCTGCCAGTGCAGCTCCGAGGGGGCACTCAGTGGCCTGTGTGAAGGGACCAGTGGGCAATGCCCCTGCCGAACTGGGGTCTTCGGGCTTCGCTGCGATCACTGCCAGCGTGGCCAGTGGGGATTTCCTAGCTGCCAGCCATGTGTCTGCAATGGGCACGCAGACGAGTGTGACACCCGCACGGGTGCTTGCCTAGGCTGCCGTGATCACACAGGGGGTGAGCACTGTGAAAGGTGAGCCTGGAGCAACTAGGAGTGGGTGGGTGGGTGGGAAGGCTGCTCTGGGATCACATCTCTCTTCCTGTCACTCCCTGAAGGTGCATTGCTGGCTTCCACGGGGACCCACAGCTCCCATACGGGGGCCAGTGCCGGCCCTGTCCCTGCCCTGAAGGCCCTGGGAGCCGGCGGCACTTTGCTACTTCCTGCCATCGGGATGGGTACTCCCAGCAGATCGTGTGCCACTGTAGGGCAGGATACACAGGTGAGTAGATAAGGTGCAGGCATGGGGTCAGGATGGGGCAGCCAAACTGAACACTCATGCCTTCCCCAACTGTGGGCAGGGCCGCGGTGCGATGCTTGTGCCCCTGGGTACTTTGGGGACCCGTCAAGGCCGGGTGGCCAGTGCCAACCATGTGAGTGCAGTGGGAACATTGACCCCATGGACCCTGATGCCTGTGACCCCCGCACGGGACAGTGCCTGCGCTGCTTACACCACACGGAGGGGCCCCGCTGTGCCCACTGCAAGCCTGGCTTCCATGGGCAGGCTGCCCGACAGAGCTGTCACCGTGAGTGTGGGATTGGGAAGGGATTGGGGGGGGAGTCTGGGTCTGCTGTGCAGGCTCCCCTTGATTAATGTGCTTGACCGGCACAGGCTGCACCTGCAACTTGCTGGGTACAGATCCCCAGCACTGCCCATCCACTGACCGCTGCAACTGTGACCCAAGCAGTGGGCAGTGTCCATGCCTCCCCAATGTCCAGGGCCCTAGCTGTGACCGCTGTGCTCCCAACTTCTGGAACCTTACTAGCGGCCACGGCTGCCAGCCCTGTGCCTGCCACCCAAGCCGAGCCAGAGGCCCCACCTGCAATGAGGTATAGGACCCTCCTGTGGATCCCTGGGTGGGTGGGGCTAGCTGTCTGTCTTGAGTCTCAAGAGCTTAGCCTCTGATGGAGGTGCTGACCTCTGCCCTGTTCCCACTCTAGTTCACAGGGCAGTGTCACTGCCGTGCTGGCTTTGGTGGGCGAACCTGTTCTGAGTGCCAGGAGCTCCACTGGGGAGACCCTGGGTTGCAGTGCCGTGGTAAGCCAACAGGGCCAGGGTGGCTAGGGGGCTTCCCGGGATGCTCTACTGGCACCCTAACTCTGTGATCTGCCCTTTCCTGCAGCCTGTGACTGTGACCCTCGTGGAATAGACACACCTCAGTGTCACCGCTCCACAGGGCACTGCCGCTGCCGCCCAGGCGTGTCAGGCGTGCGCTGTGACCAGTGTGCCCGAGGCTTCTCAGGAGTCTTTCCTGCTTGCCACCCATGCCACGCATGCTTCGGGGACTGGGACCGAGTGGTCCAGGACTTGGCTGCCCGTACACGGCGCCTGGAACAGCGGGTGCAGGAGCTGCAGCAGACGGGTGTGCTGGGCGCCTTTGAGAGCAGCTTCTGGCACATACAGGAGAAGCTAGGGACTGTGCAGGGGATTGTGGGTGCCCGCA
Source organism: Taxidea taxus jeffersonii (assembly GCA_003697995.1). Classification (NCBI taxonomy): domain Eukaryota; kingdom Metazoa; phylum Chordata; class Mammalia; order Carnivora; family Mustelidae; genus Taxidea; species Taxidea taxus. The sequence continues at coordinate 24 of RCUC01137370.1, read as the reverse complement.
ACGCCTCAGCTGCCTCCACTGCAC
>RCUC01137369.1:0-19281 GCA_003697995.1 Taxidea taxus jeffersonii | reverse complement strand
AAAGAAAGAAAGAAGGGAGGAAAGAAAGATAAAGAAAGAGAGAGAGAGAGAAAGGGAGGAAGAAAAGGAAAATAAAATGTATTTTCACCGGGTATGGAATTCTAGATGGCTACTTAAATGTCATTCCATTATCTGGCTTCCATCATTTCTGTTGAGAAAACTGATGTCGGTCTCACTGTTGCGCCTTTGAAGATAAAGTTTCTTGTCCATTAGTTTTCAGAAGTTTATTTTATTTATTTGGTTTACGCTCCTTGCCTTTAGTGTTCAGTTTGACTGTGATTTGCTGTACTAGAGTCTCGGACTCCTTGTTTTGATGTTTGATGGTGACAACCTTCGAGCTCCAGTCCCCCTCCTGCCCCTGCTGCCCCACCTCTGGGCAAGCTAAGAAAGTCTGGCTGCTCCCTCTATTTGTACCAGTGAGAAATTCAAACCACACAAGCCGGTGTCATGTGTGGGAGTCCTCATCTCAGCTCTGTCCCCTAATCACCATAAAAACCCAAGCCAGTCTTTTTAACTGGCTCTTTCAATCTCTTTTTGGACCTGCTTGGGGGAGCTGTCCCTGCTGTCCCCAGAAAGCCTCATTATGTGAGTAATAAACTTTTCCCCATCCTATTGGTGCATGTGTAACAACATTAGTCTCTATATCCAAACCAAATTTTAAGTAGATGGGTAGTTGTTGGGGTGTAGGGGGGAGGTCCATTCAGATCTGTAGGGTGAACAAAACATGCCTAGTTATGTACAAGTTTCCCCAACTATCCAAAAGTAGAGTGTTTCTATGAAATCTTTTTTAGGCCAAAATGGCATAAAGTGAAAAGTAGACCCTGCCTTTTGAAAGTTCATATTATGTCACTTCACTTTTATGAAAGACCTTCATCAGGGGCACCTGGGTGCCTCAGTGGGTTGAGCCTCTGCTTTCAGCTCAGGTCATGATCTCAGGGTCCTGGGATCGAGCACCACATCGGGCTCTCTGCTCAGTGGGGAGCCTGCTTCCCCCCCTCTCTCTGTCTGCCTACTTGTGATCTCTCTCTGTGTCAAATACATTAATTAAATCTTAAAAAAAAAAAGACCTACATTAGTATGATAACAGCTTTTTCATAAAAACAAAAATCTCCTTTGGATTTTTTCTTTTCTTTATTTCTTTATTTTTGATTAGTGAAAACATGTAGGCCTTTCATATATATGTGTTCATTATCTCTCTTGATAGAAAGAAAGAAAGAAAGAAGAAAGAAAGATAGATGATAGATAGTTTTATTTAGAGGGATTTATTTTAAGGAATTATCTTACATGATGTGATTGCTGATGGCTCCAAAATTCTTAGGGCAAACCAGCAGGCTGGGGATTCAGGTAAGAGTTGATGTTGAAGTCTTCAGTCCAAAGGCTGAAAATGGAGGCAGAATTTCTTTGTTGCAGTTTTGAGGCAGAATTCCTTCTTCTTCAGGATACCTCAGTCTTTGCTCTAAAGGCCTTCAACTGATTGGATGAGGCCCACCCACATTATGTAGGGCAATCACCTTTACTCAAAGTCAACTGACTATAAATGTTAAAATATCTGGACACTGGCCAAATAGTGGGTCACTGTACTCTAGTCATGTTACACATACTGTTAACCATCAAATGCCCTTTTCTTTCCCTCCTCTATTCTTGGGACTCCAATTGCAAATTGTTTAATGTTTTCTGCATGGTTTCCTACACAGCTAATTTTCTATATTTTGTATTCTCTTTTTTTTCTCAGCTTTAGTTTGAATATTTTTATACTCCTATTTTCCAGTTCACCAATCCTGTCTTTTAATAGATTTATTAACCCGACTATTAGAATTTCATTTTCTATCATATATATTTTTTTCAATTTTAGAATATCCAATTGATTCTTTATAAAATAGATGCCATTTTCTGGTGATTTTCCTCCATCATTTCCTCTATTTTCTTGGGCATATTAATTGCAGTTACAATCGAGTTTATGTTAAAAATCTCCAGTATCTGGTTCCTCTGTGTCCTGGTTTTACTCTTTATTTTTCTCTTGATTTTCAGTATTTCGTCTGGTTATCTGACCTTCCTACTAATATTTAATGTGTGCTGAGAATTACATGAGAAAAACTGTAGGGCTTCTGGATGACATCATCATATTATTTCAGAAAGAATTTGATTTTCTCCTAACTGGCAGATAAAGCATGACAGCTTGTCTTTAATGGAGCCCGTTTCCCATTTACACATATTCTTAGGGTCTGGTCCTTTTACTATCTCGGCTTAAAAGCCTGAGGTGTTTATTAGGAACCTTTATCCTTGATTTTCCCTGAACTCCAGGTTTTGCTTTCCAAGCTCTGAATTATGCACTCAGCCTCCAAGCGGTTACATCCCAATTGGATTCTCTGTGTCTCTCTCCGTGATTGTCTATTCTATGTGGATCCCCTTTCTCCAGTCTCTTGTTCCCCTCTGTCATAGGTACTTGTTACCCCCATCTCTAGGTTTTTTTTTTTTCCTTATCCTTTTAATCCCAGAAATACACTGCCTTATGCTCTAGATCACTGCTTTCCATTTGGACTCTATGACCTACACTGTGAAAATTATGCCAAGAGCTCAAAACAGCCGAGAATGCAACACACACTTAAGTGTATTTCTCTAGGGTCTTGATCCCTCAAGTCTGGCCTGCATGGAATTTTTTTTTTCATATCTTCAAACAACATTAAAAAAATTTTTTTTAGCTCTCGTAGCTGTTCTCAGTGAGACCTTAGTCTGATACCAGCTACCTTTGTACCACCAGCAGCAGAAGAAATCTGAGTTAAATTTTGTATGGGACATGCGTATAGAAAATTTCTCAGTGTGGGCTCTGTTCCCAGATGAAAAAGGGTTAATGGTCTGTCTGGACAGTAAGGAGGAGATTCTAGTATTCTTTGATTTTCTTTTTTTTTTTTCCAAGACGTGCAATCATTCTAATTGCTCTAAAAGGATGCTGACATTTGAGAAGGAAGAAGGGAGAGTGTCTGTCCTGTGTTAGTGCAGAAACCCGGGGCTGTTCAAGAGTAAGACAGGCAGGAAGTATAGAGAGCGGCTGGGGTTCAGAACCCTCTCATGGATGTTCCTCAGTGGCTAGGGGAAATTGCAAGCAACAATCGTGTCTACCACCATCTGTGCTTTCATTTAGTTCTTCAAGCGTCCTGGAGACAAAAGGAAAAAGATCCAGGGATCTAATTTGAGGAACCGAGGGTCTCACAGCTCTGGAATTTGGCAGTCTGGGATCTAGACCGTTTTCCGGTGAGACCTCTTTTCCAGCTTCTAGGCAGCTGCCTTATTGCTACTACTCACATGGCCTTTTGTCTCTGTGCCTGGAGAGAGCTAATTCTCCAGTGTCTCTTTCTCTTCTTAAAAGGACATCCTGCTACCAGATAAGGGCCCCACCCTTATGACCTCATTTAGCTTTGATTATATCCTTTATGGCCCTATTTCCAAATACAATCCCATTCTGAACTGTTGGGATATAGTGCTTCAACATATAAATTTGGGGGGGCGGTCATATACTTCAGCCCTAACAGGGCTCCCCAAGATGATGATCTGTGATATAACTGAGACTGAAGCTGAGATTCCCCTTATGCCTCCTTGACCCCTCAGTGATGATTCCTTGTTGGAAGAATGTGTCTCAGGCCTCTGGGCCTCCCATGGTGGGTACTCAGTGAATATCTCACTGAGCAAACCTAGAAGTTAAGTGGGATGTCCTATCAGTACAATGCAGTTTTTCCTTCTGTAATGTAAAAACGGAGGCCCAGAGAGGGTAAAGGGTTTGCCCCTGATCACACAGCAAGTTGGTGGCTGCAGCCCAGGTCTCCTGCCTCCAAGCTCAGTGTTTTCTCCCCACACCCAGGCGGGCCTCTTCTACTCCCTCACTCCCTGCCAGAATCAGAGAAAGGGGAGCAATCTGTGAGTTGGGGAGTGCGCACCGACTCACTTCCTCTCACAGGATATTTGTGTTTAAATCTCTGAGCCAGGCAGAGGAAGAGAAATCCAAGCCATGTGTGCGTAGTGGGCTCAAGGCATCTGAAAAGGCCTGTAGGTAGTGGGGCTGAGGCCAGGAGACAGGGTCATCCTGGGGAGGCCCCAATCTGCTTGTCTTCCTGATTTTCTACCTCCAACCCCAACTTCATCTTGTGATACTGGTGTGTGTGTGTGTGTGTGTGTGTGTGTGTGTGTGTGTGTAAATTTGGAAAATTGGACTGCGTCTCTGCACCTAAGGCTACAGTTTTCCAGTCCCCCATCCCAAATGAAAGGAAAGCCAAATTAGTTCATGTCTTCAGATCCAAATTTTAATTTAAAATTTAAAAAAGTGAAATGTTCCTTAAAATGTTTAAAAAAAAAAAGATGGAGAGAAAGAAAAAGTAGTTCAGTTTCCAGGAGAGAGGAACAATTCTGCCACAAAGCTAACAACTGTCCAGAAAAAAGGGAGATCTCTGAGTAGTGGTTACAAATATTCGCCAGGAAATCTTCCTGAACCTTCTGGACTGACTGAGCTTTCTGCCTCTGACCTTGCTATGCACGCTGGCTGGTGTTCGGCATGTCCTCTGTCCTCCCTGGGCTGTGGTTTCTTCTCTACATTGGTTTGTTCATATGGAGGGATCACCGTTTGTTGGTGGGTCATCTCCACACACCTACGCTCTGGAAGGGAAGGGACACTACCCTCCAGTTACAAGCACTAGGCACCAACTCTGACCCACTTCCATAGAAAGGCAACATCTGGGACAATGGTTGTGGCTTTCAGAGGCTATAGGAAGGCTGACAGCAGGCTCTGGGAGGGCAGGAATCAGGGCACCTGTGGGATGCAGTGCGAAGGAGCAACGGAAAGCAAGTCCCGGCCCATTAGGGGGTGAGTGGGCCCAGGTCCTGTGCCCTGTCACATTGCTCTGTTCCAGTGTGCAGTCCGGGACTGCCTGAGTTTCCTGTGGCTGTTGTAACACATTACCATGGCAAAACTACTCTGTGTGGTAAGATAATGGTGGCTACGTATCTTTATACGTTTGTCAAATCCCACAGGATGGGCACCACCAAGACAGACCCTACTGTACATGGGGAATTGGTGGCCAGCTTTGGGTCACGTGCCCACCTCGTGTGTTGGCATGCATTAGAGCCGCTGTGAGAGCTTGTTGAACCCTAGCTCACTGGGCTCCAGCCCCGGGCTCTCTCAGTCAGCAGGTCTGGGGAGGGGCCTGGGAACTTGCATTTCTCACATATTCTAAGGTGATGCAGTCCTGGAATCACACTTGGAGTGCCACTGGGCTAGGAGAAGGCAGAATTCCTTGACTGTCTTCCTCACACCGTGTATATCTAATGGGAAGAGTAAATTCCTAAAAGGTCATGGTGATCCAGGAGCTGGGGGACATGGCTGCCAGGTGGCAGGGCACACGTGGCCAGGTTGTTAGTTAGGGGTCTTGCTCTAGAGAAAGTGTGTGGCACAGTCCATGAGAGCAGAATGTTCAGAAATATGGGACGATAAAGAGGAGCTGCCGGAGATCGCGCTGGTCACTGAGACCCACAGATGGTGGTGGGTCCTAAGTCCTGACTGAGCATCCAGTGGCTTGGCCACAAGTACTCCCATGAGAGATGCAGGCTCTGTGGGCCCGTAAATGAGGTCCCCACGATGTCCTTGTTGAGACAAGTTGACCTGGATCTTGGAGTGAGAGAACAAGCTGGAAGGGGAATCTGCTTTTAATTCCCAGAAACAAGGAGACTGGATCAAATGACCTGTGGGACCAGCGGACCAGCTCAGCCTGCGATCTTGTGCACTCACGTCCCAAAGCTAATGATGTCATCGCCCGGGGCTGTGTCCGATCTGTGTAGTTAGGTTGATGGGATTAATCAGCTCATGTTAACATGCTGATGATCATGAAATAAAGACCGACCATTTCAATAGGAGATCCGGGGCTGAGGGACGAACGTGGAATCATCTGGACTTTTACAAAGGTCATGGTTGAATTATCACAAAACTTCCTTTACTCAAAGCAGATGCTTATTGAGATTAATTTAGTGTGAAAAGTGAACCAGACTGAGTATAAAAGACATTGTCTACTCAATTATGTAACAGGACACCTCCTCATTGTCCCCTACTCACTGAAGATGATTACGCATTCCCTCCGGGACATTTCAGCCCACTGTGCTGAGTCGTAGTGCAATCCTTCTTTTGGGGATGTTCAATGAGAGCTCAGTGTTCACACAAAGACGAAGTGGGCACGAACAAAAGGGAACATCAATTGGGAAAATGGGGGCTGCAGACAGAACCCATCTTTCTCCTGAAACCACGTACGTAGCAATTTCTAGAGATGCGCCTCATCTGAAGATGAGAAACACACAGGGAAGTTACTGCCTTGTCTCAGGTGCACATGTGACATGTGGTGGTGCCAGTCTGGGTCACCTGGGTCCAGAGGAGGAGCTCTGCAGAGGGTCCCCTCTGGACCCCAGCTATATTAGTCATCTTCACACTTTCTTTATCATCTTCTCAAAAGAAAATATGTTCTCTTCCTCGTTTATCTGTTTGTTACAGTGTTCCTTCTTAAAACTTTTGTCTTTGTTTCTGAGACCCTCTGGAGCCCTGATTCTGCTCCTACCTCTTGGCCTGTCCTTGCTCCTTCCAAAAGTCATCTTCCAAAGTCAAGTCCTTGATCACCTCTGTTGCCCATGGTTCAGCTTTCTGCTTCTACTCACTGGAAACAATCTTCCTGGAGTTGCCCTATCTAGTCCCACAGTTACTTTAAGCCCAGAGATATAGGGAAGTCAGTTCTATGCCCCCTTACTTGAATAAAACCAGAGTCTCCCAGGTTAGCAGTGACAGGAAGACATTCTTGTGGGAAGGGGTAGCTGTCCACATGGTCCCTGTCTGGGTTTTCTTTTCTGTGGAATTTTTGCTCCCTCTCCTTTGGGACACCTCAGAGGGGCCTACTGTTTTTGCAGATCTCTGACCTAACCATAAACAAATCATTTTTCCTTGGTTTTCCTAAGCTGAGATGAGAAGCTTTCTTAGTATGTGGCTACATGCAAGGAAAAACACAAGGGATATAAGCACAATGAGACCAGAGAAGGCAAACAACTTGACTTTGCAAGGGCTGAACTGGGAGTGCTGTATGAGTTATCACTGTGTAACAAATTACCTCCAGATATGATGGCATAAGTCAATCATACTCAGGACTTCTTAGATCAGGAAGTCAGGAAGGCCTTTAATGAAAAGTTCTCACTTGAAATCTCATGAGGTTGCATTTACACATTGGCTGGAGCTACATCATTTGAAGGCTTGACTGGGGCTGGAGGATCCCCTTCCAAGGGTCCACTTGCATGACTGGTGAGTTCTTTCTGGCTATAGGCTGGGGGCCTCAGCTCCTCTGCCAGGGGGCCTCTCCACAGGATTTGTCACATCCTTGTGACACGGTGGTTGGCTTTCCCCAGAGCAAGCGATCATTGCAAGAGCTGTGGTGCTTTCTATCTAACATCCGGAACCACACATTTCCATGTCCTTAAAATTCTGTTGGTCACAAAGGGTCATGTGTGATTCAGTATGGGGGATGACAACCCAGGGACCTGGATATGGGGAGGCATGGATCAGCAGGGGTCATTTTGGAAGTGGGTTGCCCTAAGAGCCAACTTGTTCTCCATGATCTCTGGGACTGTCCCATTCCATGAGAAGAAGAGTCTTTTAGGGACCTTGACTTTTGGCTTCACCCATAGCCAGAGGCCAAGCACCAACTTGCCAAGAGCATGCAAGGTCACCCCTCTTCCAGTTTGATCTTTAGACTTCAGAAGCAGAGGATTTAATTAATCCCATTCCTCAATCTATGGTTTATTTTCATTACTGTTCCATAAGACGCTTCTTTCTTGTTTTATTTACTTATTCTTTTTATCTTCCTTCCACGTGTATGCCCTTTCCTCTACACACCCTTCCCCGTGACGACCATAGGCAATCATGTTAAAATGTAAAATCATGTTAAAATGGTCTGCTCAGGTTGCTTTTAAAAAAAAGTCATAGACTGGTTGGCTTAAACAAAAGACATTTATTTCTCATAGTTCTGGAAGCTGGAGAGTGCAAGATCAAGTTGCCAGCAGATTGCATTCTTGGTGAGGACTCTTTTCTTGGCTTGCAGATGACTGCCTTCTCATTGTGACCTCACATGGCAAAGTGAGAAAGACAGAGCTCTGGTCCCTCTTCCTCTTCTTTTAAGGACACTAATCTTACCAATGGACCCCATCCTCATGACCTAATCCAAACCTAATCACCTCCCAAAGGTCCTGCCTCTAAATACCATCACATTGGGAGTGAGGGCTTCAACATATAGACTTTGGGGGGACACAAACATTCCATTCAAAACAATAGGTATCCTTGTACTTTGATGCGTATTTGGAAAATATGTAGTGTTGTTTTGTGCATTTTTGCATTTTTTATTTTCGTGGGTGTTTTTGGACTAAATATGGATATTGCTTCATATCTCATTTGTTCCTCTAGCCCCATCTACTCCAAGGTGTGTTTCTGCCACATTTCATTCACTCATCCCCCCAGTGATGGGTGGACACTCAGATCACCTCCAATTCTCCTACTACAAGTGATGCTTCAAAAAATTCCTTGTCCCTGTAATTTTGAATGAGAATTTCTCTGGGGTATCTAGAAGGTTCCTGGCGGATATATACATATTTCACCTCCCTTCCTCAGGCATTCCTGCTCAGGCCCAGGGTTTTCTTGTTTGCTTTTTTTGGTTTGTCTTGTTTTAAAGATTTTTATTAATTTATTTGAGAGAGAGTGAGTGAGCACAAGATGGGGGGAGAGACAGAGGGTGAGAGAACCAGACTCCCCACTGAACAGGGAGCCTGACCTTGGAGCCTGAACCGGGATCATGACCCCGCTGAACAGGGAGCCTGAACCGGGATCATGACCCAAGCTGAAGGCAGACACTTAAACAACTGAGCCACCCAGGTGCCACAAGCCCAAGGTTTTGAATGAGAAACAGGTTGCTTCTCCAGGAAGCCAGATGAGTTACTATCCATACTGGGATGACGAGTCACACTTACAGGTTCATCTGCAGAACATAGCCTAACATGGCATCCTAACATGCTTTAAAAAAAGGGGGCAGGAAAACATCATGCTAAATGTAAGAAGCAGCTCAGGAAGGGCCACACAGAAAGGAGACTGGTGGGGGCTGGGGCTGGAGAGTAGGGAAAGGGGTCAGGGGTGACAGCTAGAAGATATTGGGCTTCTGCTTAGGGATGATTAAAATGTTCTAAAACTGTGCAGTGATGCTCTGTGAACACATGAAAAACCACTGGACTGTGCACTTTTAACTGGTGAGTTGTATGGTTATGTGCAGTGTATCTCAGTAAGATTGTTACCCCAAGATCAGTGCGGTTGGGATTCAGGCTCTGGCTTGGGTCATCCTTGGAAGCGTGAAGGAGCTCTTTATTTAATGGAACGATAACACTTCGGGGGTCAATCATGCCCAGTTGTAAAACCCTGTAACTCTGTATGTTCACCTCTGCCGGAAAGTTAAAGGACCCCGATGAATTCTCTATCCTCCCACTGCCCCAAGGCCTAGGGATATAATAACTGTTCAATAAATGTTTCACGAACAAATGTCACAAAATAGGCACTCAAGACGTGCGGACAGCACTGAAGCCATCCCCTAATGTCACACACTTCAGAGGCCAAAGGGACCTCACTGGGCATGCGTGTCTGCCCTCAGTGTTTGGAGGCCACATGCAGGGCCAGCAAATGCCAAATGAGAAGTACACTGTAGCCAAGGAGGCCTGGGAGGAAGGAGACTGAGATAAAATCCCACTGTGGCCAAGTTGCTCCTTAAGTAAAATGGGAAAGCAACCTCAGTGTGGGTCTTTGGTCCCCTCCTGTGCGGCTCTTCTAGGCCTCCTATCCAGTTTTTTTTTTTTTTTTTTAACTTCTATTTATTTGAGAGAGAGAGAGAATGACTTGTGGGGAAGAGCAGAGGAAGAGAGAGAGAGAGAGAGAGAAGCTGACTCCCTGCTGAGCAGGAAGCAGGATGTGGGACTCCATCCCAGGACCCTGAGATCATGACCTGAGCTGAGGGCAGATGCTTAACCCACTGAGCCACCCAGACTTTTAAACCACAGACTTAAACACACTTTGCCTTTGCCGGGGCAGACTGCAGGTTACCTTCAGCAGCAGTGAGATTCCTGCCCTGCTGCAGTGAGGAGCTGGCAGAGAGCTGGGCTAGATCCAGACACAGTAGGAGGAGGCTGGATAGCAGAGGGCTGGCAAAGGCTGAGGGCAGTGTAGAGGGTAAGCGGGGAGGTGAGCTGAGGGGCCGTGCTGAGGAGAGCAAGTCCATTTGTCAGATCTGAAGGGCCAGTGGGAGGTTGGGCTGACATTTGAGGCAAGAAACAGCTGGTTGGATACATGAAGAGTGGGAGGTGGAGGAGGCCAAAGGGCTCAGAACACAGGCTATTCACCCTGCAGATTGCCTGAGTTCTTTCTGTGGGGCTGGTGGGGGTAAGCAGGGAAGGTTTAGCCTGCTTCAAGAAGGTCTGCCACAGGTGGGAGGGTAGTTCTGTGAGAATTAAGAAACATACTGCTCTGTGCCAATGCAGCTTTACCCTCAGGGCATATGGCTTGGGGATGGTGTAGTCTAGATCGCAGTCTCCTGAGTGGTCCTCATTGTGCAGTGCACGGCCTGGACAACCATGATGGGCTCTGGCTGACAGACTTTGGGTTAGCCAGATGCTTTTCTCTCAGCAGTTTAACTCCCGACTTCCCAATGGTCCCCACACAAGGCACCTCCAATTCGTCTCTAACCCCATGGGGTGGTGGTGGGAGCACCAGGAGTCAGAGCTGGAGTTGGCATCTGCTACCTGACTTTTATCTTTTCATTAAGTAACTTACCATGAAGTTAACTATCTTAAATGTATAGTTCAGCGGCATTCAATCTTTTCAGTGCTGTGCAAGCTCGACCTCCAGCTAGTTTTAACACTTTTCACCACGTCCCTGGGAAACCTTGTACCCATCAAGCAGCCTTTCCCCATTCCCTGTCCTCTAGTGCCGGGAGACTGCTAGTCTGTTTCCTATCTCCATGGATTTACCTATCCTGGATGTTTTATATATGTGGAATCAAACAGTACATGCTCTTCTGTGAGTACAACATTCCTTTTTGTGGCTCATACTCCCACTATGGGCAGAAAGCATTTTGTTTATCCATTCACCTGTTGAAAGAAACATGGGTTTTTCCATCTCTTGACTATTGTGAAGAGTGCTGCTGTAAATAGGCACATACAAGATTTTGTTGGAACAATTCTTGTTGGCTTTCAGTTCTTTGGGGTATATACCTGGGAGTGTGGAATTGCTGGGTTCGAAAGGGATTCAACGCTTAACTTTCAAGGAACTGTTAAACTGTTTTTCGCAACCACGTGCCATTTTGCATTTCCACCATCAGCGTATGAGGGTTCTGATTTCCCCTCGTTCTCACCAATGCTTGCTATTTCCTATTTTTTAAGACTCAAAGCCATCCTCGGTGGGTGGGAAGTAGTATTGCACTGAGGTTTGGATTCACATGTCCCTGATAACTAATAACGCTGAGTATGTTTTTGTATTTTTGTTGGGGTTTTGTAGATCTTCTTTGGAGAAATGTCTATTCAAGTCCTTTGCTCATTTTAAAAAATTTTTTAAAGATTTATTTATTTATTTGAGAGAGAGCATGAGAGCACGTGCACATGAGTGAGTGGAGGGAGGGGCAGAGGGAGTGGGAGAGAGCCTAAAGCAGACTCTGCACTGAGCACAGAACCCGATGCAGGGCTTGATCCCAGGACCCCAAGAAGAAGACCTGAGCCAAAATCAAGAGTCGGACACTAAACACACTGAGCCACCCAGGCATTTGCCTCATTGCTCATTTTTAAATTAGGGTTTTTTTTGTTGTTGTTATTGAGTTCTAATGGCTCTTTATATAGTCTCGCTGCTGTCTGGCTTTTATTCTTCTGAGTCACAGATGCTTTAGCCTAGGTTCTGTCACTTGAAAGAAAAACCTTCAAAGTAAGTTTCCTCCTGCTTTTGCAAACTGTCAGCAAGTTACTGAGAGCCTGTGAGCCTCAGTTTCCTTGACTGCAAAATGGGGATAATAATAGACCTGCTTCCCAGGGTTGTTCTGAGGATCATATGTACTAATATGTGTAAAGTGCTTAGAATGACACCAGGTCTGAAGGTGAGGGTCCCATACAGCTTAGCTTTTGCTGCTACTAATATTATTCTGATACACTAGCACAACTGGGCGTATCCACGCCTTCATTTTAGGTCTAGGCAGAGGTGAGAGAAATTATTCCATTGGTGAGGTCCCATTAGGCTGAAGTCATTTGCCATATATTTTTTTTTAGATTTATCCTCTCTACATCCCTTTGAGGTGGGTAAACGATGTTCACTTGAAGAAACTGGGCTCAGAGAGGTTGGATAACCTGCCCAGGACCCATAGCTCGTAAGAGCAGGATGGACACTGATGGGCCCCCCAGCCCCTCTACCACCTCAGTGAAAGCCTGAGGCCCCAGCTGCTATCAGCACACTGTCAGCCCCTTTAGAGAGGAGGGCCACCTCACCTAAGGTCACAGCCCTTCCTGGTGTGGCCTGCATCTGATGGGTCAAGGTGGGGTCGTCCAAGCCCTGCAGGTATTGGCTGAGGGACAGTCCCAGCTCCAAAAGCAGCCCCCTGGGGTTGTCTGAGGCCATGGTGAGCCCGCATGGCAGTTCAGTTTCCCATCCAGTCCTGATTCTATCCCCATCCCCCGCAGCAGGCTTCCTGCACACTTGCCCTGACAGCTTTCCCGGGACCTGAGACTTCCAGCTGGGATGTGTTGGTCACCTATGTGCTAATCTCATCCAAGGTCGCTTCTCAGGGATCCCTCCCCCAACTGCAGGGGCTCAGGGCCGGCTCAGTCTGGCGCCAAAGGGCACTCTGTTTCCACCACGCATCTCTCAGGATGTGTGGGTGGAGAGGAGAACTTGGTCTCCTAACCCTGTTAACCTGGGACAAGTGGGCGATGGGGGAGCGTGTCAGCCAGACGCGAGAAGTTTAGCACCTGAGGTGGCTGTGCTGTGCTGTCCAAGCACCTGGCCCATCATCGGGTAGAAGCTGGTGTGCAAGAAGAACGTGCTAACCCATCGTGGGCAGAAGGGACGGAGCAGGAGGCCACAAGGAGGGCAGCCCAATACCTGTGCTTCCCAGCCAGACCTCCAGAGCCCAGCTGATGTGGTGGTTTGTTGGGCACCCCTCGTCTGTCTACTTAGGCCCAGATGGCTGGGACTGGCTTCCTTTTGGGGGGTATGGGAGCTGAGAGAGAAGGATGAAGAGAATCTTAAGCAGGCTCCAGGCCCAGTATGGAGCCCAACATGGGGCTCGATCCCACAACCCTGAGACCATGACCTGAGCCAAAAACATGGACACTTAACAGACTGAGCCATTAAGGTGCCCCAGGACTGGTTTCTTTGTTAGAAGACAGCCAATCAGTTTACCCCAAAAATGTGCAAACAAGACTCACTATGTCTGAATTTTCTATAGGTTTTTTCTCTCTTTTAAATCTTGTTTTTAGCCTTTGTTCTCTGACAAAGAGAGACTGTCAGGGTCTTTGGCTATCTCCCTCATGTTGAGGGTATTAGGGTTCTCCAGAGAAACAGAACTAATATGATCTATCTGTCCATCTGTGTATCCAAAGATACCTCTCTAGAGATATGGATTGGCTCACCCAGTTATGGACACTGAGAAGTCCAGACCCAGGAGACCTCCTGGTGTATTTCCAGTCCACATCTGAAAACCTGAGAACCAGGAGAGCTGATGGTGTAAGTTTCCATCTGAGTCCAAGTCCAAAGGCAGAAGACCCCTGTTCCAGCTTAAAAACCATCAGGATGAGCGAAATAATTCTTTCTTACTCAGCCTTTTGTATTCTTCAGCCCCTCATTGGATTTGATGTGTCCCACACCCACTGGGAAGGTCCACCTGCTGGCCTCTGTGTACTGTTTCAAGTGTTACTCTCACCCACAAACCCCCTCACGGACAGACACAAATATCTGGGCCCCCTGTGGCCCACTCAAGTTGCCACGCGACAGACACATCACAATGAGTGCATGTGAATGCAGGGGTCTAACCCGAATTCCTCCAGGCTGTTCTTTGGCCACACTCCAAAGATGGTTGTTGACTATTGAATGGGTGACCAGTTGCTCAAAGGGACGGTGGTGTGAGATGCCAGTTCCTATGAGGTCGTGGGACTAGAGATGGGCCATCTCAGTGTGTTCTGAGAGCAGCCACAGTCCCAGAAACTGGGAGATGCCTTTGTGCTGATTTGAATAGTGTACCCTACACATTCACGTTCTCCGGGAACCTAAGAACGTGACCTTATTTAGAAGTAGGACCTTGGCCGAGGTAATTAAGTTAAACTCATACGGGATTAAGGTGGACCCAAAATCCAACAACACTGTCCTGGTGAGAAGAGGACACCCAGATGTACAGAGAGGAGAAGGTTGTGTGTTGGGAAGATGGTGGACAGATGGAGTGATGTGGCTGCAATCCAAGGAATGCCAGGGGCCACCAGAAGCTGGAGGAGGTCAGGAAGGACCCTCTCCTAGAGTTTTGGGAGGAAGTATGGCTGTGACGACACCTTGATTTTGTACGTCTGGCCTCCTGACCTGTAAGAGCATAAATGGCCCTTGTTTTCAAGCACCTGACTTGTGGTCATTTGCCGCAGCAGCCCCCTGGAAAGGAGCACAGTCTTGAAAAAGCACCACTGGGTCTTTCCACCTCTGGAAAGCCACTGCCCAGCACCATTTCTCTGTTGTGGATCGCTCACATAGTTTGGCCAGAATACCCTCTTGTGAGCCTGTCCCCTCTGTAAATGCTCAGTCCCCGCTGGATTTTAGTAGACCACTTTTGATTTTTTCATTTTTCTGTTGCTTCTCCAGGGCAGGCGGTTCAGATTAACTTGGAAAAACTTCTTTGCATTTTGGATAGGAATGGGCTGCCGACATGGGACGGTTACAGGAGCCGGGCAGGGAGTGGCTGTCGGCTTCTGTTGGGGACCTGGGCCACCCAAGCATGGAACAGAAGCTTTTCGTCCACTGGGGATCTGCTGGGCAAGACCCCCCTGACCCAGGAGCTTCCAGGGCTCTGCCTGCAGGGGAGAAGTCCCATACAGTACCCTGGAGTTTGCAGGTTCCCAACCCTCCCTGGATATGAGGAGGCTTTTTTTCTAACTACAAAACTAATAGACATTCATTGAAAACAACTCAAACAGTGAGTAAAGGCACAAAGTAGCAAAATGACCCTGAATGGCATCATCCCTAATCGTCTTAGCCTCGCATTGACTCTCTTTCCTTCCTGCCCTTCTCATGCATGCTTTTCTTTGTCCATATGTGGGCTTATATTTTATGAGAAGATGGGTATAGACCACAGCATTTTAAAAGCTGCCTTTTCATTTTATGATGCATTGTGCACATCCTTCCACACCCACAATTGTGGACCGATAGCAGCATTCAAAATGGCTGTCCTGTGGCCGGTACCCCTTCCGTGAACACCCCTGTCCAACGGTGAGGTCAGAGGGTGGAGTCTCACTTGGCTGAGGCTGAAGCACAGGGCTCCAGCCCAGGACGGGTTGGGGTGAAATGGCTTTTTCTTGTGACTTCTGTTTTCCTAGATGTCAAATGTGTGGAAGTCTCTCTATTGTTACTTTAATCAGATCTCCTAATAGTGTTGTAGAAACAAATGAGGAATAGTTTTTAGGCCATTGGATAGAACTCAGGATGATGAATTACGCGTCCTGAAGTGTGCAGTTTTGGGGGAGGTGCTTATTCCCCCATTTTTTCCTGCGGGATCCTGGGGAGGTAATAGTAGATGAAGTCATTGGAAAGCATGTCACTTATGGTTGAGCATGCCCCAAATGTTGCTTATGTCCGCCCCAGGAGCCCACTGCCTGTCCTTAAACCTCAGCTTTGCCTACTCATTGAATGCACTAGGCAAGTTTCCTGACCTTGACTTCCCAGGGCTGCCGTGACAAATTAACCAAAAACCTGGCTGTCTTAAACAACAGACATTTCTTCCCTTGCAGTTCTGGAAGATAGAAATCCCAAATCAAGGTGTCCACAGGGTCGTGCTCCCTCTGAAGTTTCCAAATAATTCTTCCCGGCCTCTCCCAGCTTCTGGGAATCCTCGGCATCCCTGCAGCCTCTAACTCCGCCATCACAGGGCCTTCTCTCCTCCATGTGTCCCCATGCCCACCCCCATCCTAATCTAATATGGCCTCAACTGACCTTGATTGCATCTACGAAGACCCTATTTCCAAATAAGGTCACATTTGGAGGTTCTGGGTGGACATACCTTTTGGGGACCACTTATTCAACCCAATACACTCCTCCTTCAGAAGGAGATATATTTTGGGGAATTAGTTAATACAAGTAAAACACTTAGAAAAGCAGCTGGCCCAATTAAGCCCTCCTAGAGGCGGTCATTATAATGCAAGGAGCATTTGAAAAGACTCAGAGAAAAGGTCCTATGTAAATGCCCAGCAAAGGACCAAGCAAACCTGAGCACCCTCACCCCGCCCTGCTAGTCTTCTTGAGTCTTTGTCTTTTAGACGCCAGAATATCAAGTTTTCCTCTTGCAATCCTTCCCTTAAAGAATGGTTTATCTGGCCATTTGTTTATGTGTGGAAAATGCATAAAACTTTATAAAATAAACCCATTTACTTCCAGACGAAAGTTAGCATTTTGCCTGGAGTGAATTTTTGTGGCTGAGTTATAAAATTCTGAAAGTAAGGGTTTCTTTTTTTTTTCTTTCTTTCCTTTTTTTTTTTTTTTTTAAGTAAGGTTTTCTAATGAAACTGTGCTGGCCTTTAATGAACATCACTCCCCTCGCTAAAATAAAGAATGTACAATATCTGGCATGATGCACTCTGGAAAAATCGCCTAATATGTAATATGAGTGATTGCCTCCTCTGTGAGCCAAGTTCTGTTTCCATTTTGCGGGGGTAATTCAGCTCAAGTATTTATTGAGTGCCTACTAGGTCTCAATCACTGTGCTGGGCAGGGGGATCTAAGGAGAACATTAGGTGGGTACAGAGTCATAAATCCAGGGCCACCATTCTTCAACGAATGGATTTTTCCCATGAGCAAGTCACACCATCACTGGCCTTAGATAGGCTATGGACGGAACTCTGTGCCGCCCCTCCCCGCCCCCCAAATTCATGGGTTGAAGCCCTTACTCCCAATGTGATGCTGTTTGGAGATGGGGCCTTTGGAAGTAATTAGGGTTAGATGAGTATCGTATTAAAGGAGCACCTGACAGCTCGCTTCTCCTCTTTCTCTGCCATGGGAGGAGTGAGAGAGAAGGAGGCTGTCTGCAAGGTGAGAAAAGAATCCTCAGCAAAAATCCTACCATAGGGGCGCCTGGGTGGCTCAGTGGGTTAAAGCCTCTGCCTTCCGCTCAGGTCATGATCTCAGGGTCCTGGGATCAAGTCCGGCATCGGTCTCTCTGCTCAGCAGGGAGCCTGCTTCCTCTCCTCTCTCTCTCTGCTTACTTGTGTCTGTCAAATAAATAAATAAAATCTTTAAAAAAAAAAAAATCCTACCACAATGGCACCTTAATCTCAGCCTTCTAGCTTCCAGAACCGTGAGAACCAGAAGTATGTTATTTAAGTGCTCTGGACTATGGGATTCTCATATGGCAGCCGGAATAGAGACAAGTTCAGCCAAGATAGGATTCTATTAGCCCTCGGAGTGGGTGGAGTTGCACACCCACGGGCTGCTTCTGGCTTCATGGCGGACCCAGGGAGCGATCTGATGTGACCTGTGTGCATGTGAGCCACAGCAAGACAAAAGCAGTGCCACACCGTGTCCTGTTTCGGGATGGAGGGTGCTGTTAATACCCCCATGAAACACGGTACTGTCACAAGTGTGCACCTTGTCACAGACACTCAGGGACCAGGTCCCAGCTCGGCCACTCACAGGCTCTACATAACCTCAGGCTTATTGGAAGTCCCCAGACCTCAATCTTCTCACTGTACAGTGGGGGTAAGGATACTTACCTCTCATCGCTGATGTGACATTTCCAAGAGATACTATAGGTCTTGCACCTGTGAATGCTTAATATATCTTAGAGGTTCTCTGGCTCTTCCCCTCTGTCCCCTCTGTAGTTCACACATGTTGATGGTGGCTCCTTCTTGTGTTAGGTTCAAACTACTCACTGACTCGTCCACCTGCTTCCCCAGATGCCCAGACAGATCCTTTGGGTACACACTGCTTCCGGTTGTAGCCAAGGGGTGGGGGAAGGGCTGTAGGCATGTGTGAGGTGAAAATAGGAAGGAAGATCATTTCAGAAAAGGGCTAACAGGTGGCACAAGACTTCCCAGGGTGTCTGGGAGAGGAAGAGAGTGAGCTGGGGTGCTAGTTGTGCCAGAAGGTACAGGGGGAGTTTTTAGGGGGAATGGGAGTGCAGAGAGCCGGGGCACTGTCCTTGACACACACATGTACCCCTGCAAGTTTTTGAGAAGGGGGGTTCAGATTTGTTTAAGTCTATTTAGGCAGGAGCCCCGAATGCAGCAGGAATATTTCCCAGCAAGGGCGAGGCTGCAGAGAAATGAGGAGCCTGGCTGGCGAAAGCTGGCTGAGACCTTCAGACCTTGGGGTTCAGGCACAACTGTCTGGACGACTGCAAAGTTTCAGCTAGAGGATCGGGGTCATGAATGCCCTCACAGGTTGGCAACATGACTCCCAGGCCCTCTCCAGGGATCTGACCCCTTCGCCCCTTCCCAAAGGTGCCATGGGGAATCCAGGCTGGAGCTGGGAGGCTTTCTTCCATTTTTTGTCCCATCATCATTAGGTTTGCTGATAAGTGGGGATTATTAATTAAAGGGATAAAGCGTGTGCTTCCAAGGGTGATTACCGTTACTGTAAATCAGACTTAATGGCGGCAGAAATTCATTAGGGATTCATTTCCTAATGATAATGAATTGGCTGGAGCAGATGTCAGACGCAGCCGTGACCGTAATTCTAATTCCAGGCTCCAGGAGTGGGAAGTGTCCGGGACCAAGGAATCAGAGCATCCTTCTCAGAAGTTTAGGGCTTTGTAGTGTGTCCTGGGCAGCCACGTGGACACAGGCCTCTCCTGAGGACCTCCGGGCCTTTGTTCTTGCCACACCTCTTCCAAGAACAACGTTCCCATTACCTTGTCTCTTGAGCCTGGGATTTCCCTGACTGCTCCTGGGCGAGACCAGGGCCCCTCTGAGCTCCTGAAGCTCTGATCGCCCCCCTCTCTGGGCGCCCTCGGGGGCAGGTCC
>RCUC01137368.1:0-61165 GCA_003697995.1 Taxidea taxus jeffersonii | reverse complement strand
CACCGGTTGCAGGTGACAGCCTGGGACTTATCACCTCGGCCAGCAGGTCTGATCCCAAGAGTGTGGGTCCCTCTTCCCCCTTCCCTCTGCGCACAGGAAGAGTGTAGCCCCCTCCATTCCACCCGCCCTGGCGTGGTGTGGGGTGTGCAGCAGGTCCCTGTCAGGGAGGGTGCCCAAACCACTGGAAGCTGCCCCACTCATCCACTGGAAAGCTCTTCCCCACCTAGCCTCTGCCAGCCGGCGGCGGGCGACCCCGGGAGAGGGGAAGGGGAGGGCAGAGAGGGCCCGGGAGGGGCACCACTCTTTCCTGCGCCCGCCGCCCCCATCCCCGAGGCCTGGGAAAAGACAGCATATTGAGGCGCGGGGCTCCCAGCATCAGGCCCCGGGATGCTAATGAGGGCGAGCGCGTTCCCACAGCCCGGACATTGTGCGGAGCGGCCCACCTGCTCCTCGGGGAGCGCCCATTGTGCCCGCGCCAATTCACAGGCAATTTAGCGTGCGCTAATGGGCCGGCGCCTTTGTGCGGCCCGCCCGGCCATTGGCCGCCGAGTGTGGGAACGGCCGCGGCGCCCGGGCCCCAGGCGCCTGCCCGCCGCCGCGCCTATATAGGGCCCGCCGGCCCGCCGGCCGCCACTGCCCGCCCGCCCGCCGCCTCTCCGCGCCAGGCATGGCCCCCAGCACCGTGGCCGTGGAGCTGCTCAGCCCCAAAGAGAAAAACCGCGTAAGTGCGCCGCCCGCCCCGCGCCCCCGCCCGCGCCCCGCGCCCCGCGCCCCGCCGCCGGCTGACCGCGTGTCCCCCCGCAGCTCCGCAAGCCCGTGGTGGAGAAGATGCGCCGCGACCGCATCAACAGCAGCATCGAGCAGCTGAAGCTGCTGCTGGAGCAGGAGTTCGCGCGCCACCAGCCCAACTCCAAGCTGGAGAAGGCCGACATCCTGGAGATGGCCGTCAGCTACCTGAAGCACAGCAAAGGTGAGCCGCGCCCCCGCCGCGCCCCGCGCCCCGCCCCCGCGCCCCGCCCCCCTCACCGCCGCCCCGTCTCGCCGCAGCCTTCGCCGCCGCCGCCGCCGCCGGCCCCAAGAGCCTGCACCAGGACTACAGCGAGGGCTACTCCTGGTGCCTGCAGGAGGCCGTGCAGTTCCTGACGCTGCACGCGGCCAGCGACACGCAGATGAAGCTGCTCTACCACTTCCAGCGACCCCCCGCCGCGCCCACCGTGCCCACCAAGGACCCCAAGGCCACGGGCACCGCAACCCCGCCCGTGCTCACCCCCGCCAAGGCCACCGCCGTGGCAGCACGCCAGCCCACCTGTGGCCTCTGGCGGCCCTGGTGACCCCGCCGGCCTGGCGGGTGGCCACCCCTGAGGACCAGAGGGCCGGCCAGCCTGCTCCTCTGGCCATCCACCTGTCCCTCCTGGGGCTTGGGCAGGCCTCCTTCTCCGGAAGGCTCTCTCTCCAGGCTGCGGGCCAGCAGGAGGGTCATTCTCAAGAGAATGTGCAGAGTCCTTGTCACTTAGGACAATCAAGGCCCACCTTCTGCCGAGTGTCTGCCTCCATGGGGTTGTTCTGTGTTTGCATTTCAGCAAGTGACTTCTGGGAAGTCCCCGCCGCCTGGGGTTCTATGATATTTGTAAACGTCGGGGCTCGCTCAGCCGGCGCCTCCACGTGGAGAAGACTTTCTTCAGGGCCTGCTGTGGCCGGGCCAGGGGGCCTGGCAGGCGGGCCGTGCCGTGGGCACATTTGCCTTTTGTGAAGGCGGAACTCAAGGTGTATCCTCATAGGAACGAGCGTCAGCCTGGACGGGCACGGAAGGGCCACGCAAAGCCGCGGCCACGAGGCCCCTGCGCACACTCAGTTGTCTAGCAGGGGCTTGGAGTGGGCTTTGGGGGGAGGGTGGGGTCTCCACCATGATCCTCAAAGGGTCCCTGTGGGTGAGTGGGTGCGTGTGGGCAGGATCTGAATTCAGAATTTGAACCGTCGGTCCGTGGGAGCCCACGGGCTGGCTCTGCAGATTTCCAATAAAACCTGACCAAGCAGCCCTCGGGTCTGTCTCTTGTGCTGTGCGTGGGTTCCTGGCAGCTGCGGGGGTGGGAGTGGTCTGCAGGGGCGGAGGAGGGCACACACCGTCATGATCCCCAACTGTGTGGAGAGGTGTCTCTGCCAGTCCCCCTCTGGACAAGGCAGAAGGGCTGGTCCCGGCTGAGGGAAGGAAGGAAGGAACGAGGACAGGAGGTGAGCAAGCAGGGGGGAGGCAGGCGGGAAGAACAGGCCCCATAGAACCCAGAGCCCCATGTACAGCAGGAGGGGATGCTGGAGTTTCTGTCACGGCCTCTCACTAGCTCCCTGCAGGTGGGGGACAGGGCAGGGGGGCGCTAAAGCGACAACTAAGGGACTTTCCAGCTCCATTTGGCTGAAGGGGATGCAGAGACCCTGGGCTGCAGGGGGCTCTTGCTGCAGCAGAAGGGGTTCAGCTGGGCCACACGGCACGGGAGACAGTGTTTGCCTCCACCCTGACCTTCCGGCATGGCCAGCAGCCCCTGCCCCTGGACGAGCTCCCAGGGAGCAGCCACTTGGCTAGTCCATGGGTGGCTACCCCGCCCTCCCTGCAGGCCGACCGCTCACCAGGGCTGCAAGAGGCAGGGCTGGTGACGAACTTGCCAAGGACAGTTCCTCGCCTCGGAAAGGGCACCTATTTTTAGGCAGGGTCCTGGACATTGGTTGAGTCCGCAGGAGCCTAAAAGGGCGCAGGCCCCCAAGGAACAAACCCACCCATGTTGGGGGGAGGAGAAGGAGCTGGACATGGGGCCAAAACCCTTTCACACGTCACTGGAGCCATGGGGCCCAGGCCTGGCCGTCCTTCCCCTTCAGCATGCCTAGCCCCACTGCCCTCTGGAATCCTTCTGGCCACTCCCAGCGGAACCCAAGGCGCCCTCTCCAGGCCAGCCCATCACCTGCCCCTCGGCTTTCCCCTGCATCCCACAGGCTTCCTGCATGCGGACAGGCTTGTCAATGAACGGGGAGGGGGCTGTGCCTCCTGGCCAGGCTCCCCTCCCCCCTCGGCCCAGGGTCCTCGAAGCTCCAGGCCTGCCTCCTCTGGGACCAGGCCCTCTGCACTCCTCCCCTCCAGGCGCCCCCACCAGGCACACCCACCCCTTCGAAGATATCTTCGCAAGGCTGCCTCTCCAAGGCTGAAGCGCATGGCCCCCTCCCCTCATCAACCCCCGGAGCTCCCAGTTTCTGCTGCCCCACAGGCCTGTGCTCCGAAGGCCTTGCCAGGCGGCTGGAGATGGGTTCAACAGAGGCTGAGGTCCAGAGACAAAGTAGCCAACCCAGGGTCACCTGGGAGTCCGTTGCCAAAGCCACCTTAGGGACCCTCTGTCTGCCACCAACACTGTCTGGGCTCTTTCCTAAAGCGCCTAGTGCCCCTGAGAGAGACGCATCACTCAATGGTCTCCCAGCCATCAGAAGCTTCCCAGCGACTGGCCCTGAAACCCGTCCCCACCACCATCTGTACCCACGCTCCAGCTTCAGGAACCGTTTCAGCTAGTTCTCTGCAAACGCCTGTAGACTCCGCTTTGCCAAAAGGCAGCCTCCTCCAGGCAGGCTGCTGTGCTTTCTGCTGCACTCTCTGCAGACCTCATCATCAGAGTGAGTGTCTTCCCCAGCTGCATGCAGGTGCACCATCCACCCTGCATTGGTGGCGCCTGGACAGCAGTGTCCCCGACACCCCCATTTCCAAGGGGCTCTCGCAACCCACAATCCTTCGCTCCTAGAGAGCCGGGCTGGTGGGTCACACGTGCCTCGCTTATAGCAGTACTCATGGACCGAGGCAGGTCTTTGGAGCCCCAGGGGCCTCCTCTGCACTAGCTCACAGCACTGGACGTCAGCATCTGGCCAGCTCGCTGAAAGGGCAACAAAGACAACAGTCCAGACGTTTCGTGTCAGGCCAACGGCCTTGGGGACCCCGGCGCAGGCGAGCCCAGTGGCCCTCCAGCCGCCGGGACCACAGGGGCGGGCGGGGAGGGGCAGGCCCGGACGCCTCATTAGCATAATATATGCGCGGAGGGCGTTTAGCAGTCAAATATATGCGCATATATCTCCATAGATGATTAGGTTGGCCGGGCACATTCAAAATGGCGGAGTGTGGAGCGAGCGGCAGCGGGAGCAGCGGGGACAGCCTGGACAAGAGCATCACGCTGCCCCCCGACGAGATCTTCCGCAACCTGGAGAACGCCAAGCGCTTCGCCATTGACATTGGTAGCCGCGGGCGGGCGCCGGGAGCCGGGTGGCGCGCGGCGGGCGTGGGCGCCGGTGGCGGAGCCGGCGGGCCGGGGGCGGTGGCAAGGACGAAGGGCGGGGCGCGGGCCGCCGGCGCGCACAGCCTGTCGGACCTTGTAGTCCGCGGCCCGCCGGCGCCCGCCGGCGCCCGCGCTCGCCGCGGCGGCCGGACTACCGCTCCCGGCAGGCGCTGCGCGGCCGCAGCGGGGCACGCCGGGCGTCGTAGTCCGGTGCGGAGAGGCGGGCGGCCCGGCGGCCCCTCGGTGGTCGGTGTCGGTAGGGTCGGGCGCCGGGCGGGGCCTGTGCGGGCCGCGAGAGGGGCCCGGGGCCCGCCGTCTAGGGCCGCGCCGAGGGTGGGCGGCGGCCAGGCCTCGGCCGCGGGAGTCGTCTGCGGGCTGCCCGCCGGGGCCCGGGCCGAAGCCCTCCGCGGCAGCCTCAGCTCCCGGACCGCTGACCTGCGGCGGGAGTTTGGGGGACGTGGACGCGGACCTGGGGGCCCTGCTGGCGGCCTTCCGAAGCCTCCGTGTGCCGCGCGGCCCGCGGGGGTGCCCCGGGCCTTCCTGCGCCGGCCAGCCCCAGACCCCGCCCCCGCGCCCGCGCCCCGCACCTCGCAGCCGCCGCGTCCCCGACGAGCGCTGAGGGCAGCGCGGAGAACGCAGTTGTTCCAGGTCCCCGGCTGTAAGCGGCCAGGGGCCCGGCTTCTGCAGCGCGGCGCTCGGCTGCCCCGCCCGCGGCCTCCCGGGGCATCAGGGCTGTGCCCTGCTGCGCGAGGCCCGGGGGCGGGCGGGGGCGGGCGGGGGCGGGCGGGCCGGGGCGGGCGCAGGCTCCGGGGCAGGCTCCCGTCCCTGCCGCGGCCCGGCGCGCTCCAGCCTGCCAGCGGCCGGGAGTGGGCGCTTGGCCGCCGCGCCAGCCGCGGGTGACACGCCGACCTGTGGAGGCTGGGCAGGTCGCTCCTCCCCGGGAACGAGCTGGGGGTCCTGGCAGCCCGGGGCGGCCCCTCGGAGCCGCGTGCGGGGGATGCCTTTGCCACCCCCTGCTCCCAAGAGTCGCTTTACTGTCTGGGACTTGGGTGGGGGAGGGCGTCCTGCGGGAGGTGGGAGCCTTGGGGCGGTGGGGCTGGATCCCGGGTTCTCAGCCTGCAGACTGCTGGGGTGGCCCTATGGTGGCAGGTGTGCAGAGGAGCCCGTGTGGAGCAGGGCACAGGAGGAGCATGGGACCTGATGAAACGCGAGCCTGGCCGCATGTTGGGCTGGCCAGGGGAAGCTTAGAGGCCGGTCTTGGGGGGTCCACAGCCAGGCTTCCCAGAAGGCCCCTCAGGGCCCTGCTCTGCCAGTCTTGGGAGACCCGCCCCTGCCTCCAGGTGACCCGGCCGTCGGGTGTGTGCCGGGGGACGCACAGCTGGTTTTCCGGCCACCAGGGGTGCTGCTGCGTGGGATCGAGTGGGCACTTAGTGTTTCTGAGGTGCAGCCAGAATTGGCTGGCCGAGGGGTTTCACTTTGATATTCTGTGTGGCCTCCAGGGGCCAGCTTGTAGCCACAGGACACGGGCAGTCCAGGAAGGTGTCCTCCGGCACCAGCCCAGGCAGGGCTCTTGGGCAGAGGACACTTGGGATATTTTTAGTGTCCGTGTTCATTTCCCTTCTTAGGAGGTTCTCCTGGGTCTGGGTCCCGTGTCTGTGTTTCTCCAAAGGACACGGTCATTGTTCCGAAGGACAGACCTCGTGTGTGTTCCCAGGGCTGGTAGAAGGTGACCGCTTGGGTGCGGGTCCTCAGCCCTGAGTCCACCAGTCACCGTGCGCCTCTACGGTGCTTTAAAAACAGGCTTCTCCCGCTTCCCCTGGCCTCACCCAGGCCTCTTGATCCGGCAAAGCTCAGCTGCTCTGTGTTCTCGGCAGGACTTTTCCTCTCTGGGACACTCGTGTCAGCTGAGTGGATCCCTCACTTTGAAAGCACTGGGGACATTTTGTCAACACAGATTGGGGTGTCCTGCACCCCTTGTTGCCCAAAATGGAAGGACAGGCCAAGAAGGCAGAGGAGAGGACAGCCCTGAGTCAGCGCCATAGGTCTGGATGAGTGGAGAGGTCTTGGCTCAGGGGCTGGAGAAGGGACACAGGGAGGCTGCTCTCTCAGTCCCGGTGCTCCTGGCCCTGGACTGGGGAGGCCACGGTGCCCACCACTGAGCACGGGGTGCATGCACTGCCCCTCTTAGGCTTGACGTGCCAGGACCTGTGGCTGGGAGCTGGGTTGATGTTCACTAGTCCAGGGGATCCTGAGAACAGATGACCTCTTCTGCTCTGCCTGTCCCCTGCCCCCGGTCTGCTCTGTGAGCTCAGTCCAGCTCAGGCGACGGCCCTGCTCCACATGTCCCCGCTCACTTCCCAGACCCCTGACTCTTCCCTCCCCAGGGGGTGTGGGGAGGCGTGTCTGGGCTGCTGGGCATTGCCCCATGGGGGGCGTGTGGCGTGGGGCGCGCAGATCTGACTTCCCCCCAAACCCCAACACTCGTATTTGCTTGTGATTTAAAGCTCATCCAAAGAACACACAACCTGAAACTGGGTTTCCGTGACAGGGTGGAGGGGGCTCGTTTAGGGTCTTTTTTTTTTTTTTAAGATTTTATTTATTTATTTGATAGACAGAGATCACAAATAGGCAGAGAGACAGGCAGAGAGAGAGGAGGAAGCAGGCTCCCCGAAGAGCAGAGAGCCCGATGCGGGACTTGATCCCAGGACCCCTGGGATCATCTGAGCCGAAGGCAGAGGCTTTAACCCACTGAGCCACCCAGGCATCCCCGTTTAGGGTCATTTTTGAAAAGTTTCTCAAAGTGTATTTTCAGTCCTTTGCATTGCTGGTCTTTTTAGGAAACAGTTAATTCAGAGTGAAGGACACTCTGGGCCAGGCAGGGATTGTGGGCAGGGAGGACGGATAAGGAGGCTTAAGACCAAGTTCTCCCTCTAAAGCCCACGGTCTAGGGATGAGGGTAAGCCTGTGCCTGGGCGGCCTGAACAGGGCCCTCCAAGGGCAGGTCACTGCCATCCTCGCAGGCCCGTCCACACTGCGGCGGGCTCCCAACGCGTGCTCTCGGCAGCGGGTTTCTCTTCCCTGGACCAGCTTCAGCCCTCAGATGTTTCCCGCCTTTTGTGTTTCTAGTATGTTCCCTTGGGATCATGTCAAAAGCAACAGTCAGAGATTAGGCTCAGCCTCCCCCTCACATAGGGCTCTCTGCCTCACCTGGGCCAGCCCACGGAACCGGGCAGGTTTCAAAGCTGCTCTCGGGCCAAGCCTCCCGCCCCTCCTCCTCCTGGTCATCACCGGCTGTCGTGCACGGATCCACTGGCCACCTCACTCCACACACCTGGAAGTGACAGCCCAGGATGGCTTTTTAAATGGTCCTGAAACGCGTTTCAGGCAAATAAAGCCTCTTATCTGCTTCTCGATACTGGGCTTCCCGGGGTGTTCACAAGGCTGGCCGGAAGGAAGAAACTCTACTGCCCCTCTGTGTGGCCTCCCCGCCCAGAGCTGTGAGAGGGTGGGCTGGCGAAAGCAGCCCCCTCCTCTGCCTGTCCATTCCGGGAAAATACTCCTTTTCTTGCTTTCCCATGTCATCACGGCCGGTTGGGGCCGGTCGGTGAAAACTGTACTCGCCAGCTTCCTCTGTCGGGTCATTTTCACGATCAGAGTCTGAAACGGAATTTTTCTGAACCACTAATGATCGCTGAGGCCTCCTGGAAAGAGGACGCTTTCCTTTCCCCCCAGGACTGGATGCGGAGGGGAGGCGGACAGGATCAGGCCTGGTGCGGTCTGGGCCCTGGTTCCAAGCGGGTGTTCTCAAAGACAGCGGAGTGTCTGGGTCTCCCAGTGGGTGCCCTTCCTCCTCTGCTCGGGGCCCTGAAGAGTTTTAGGCTCAAGTTACACTAAGTGCCTTACGCACAGGACAGTGTGGCAGAGGAGACTGTGCGCGGAAGAGTCTCAGGCCCTCCCGTCCGGCTCCTGACTTTGCTCGTCTGTGTCTCCCCTGCCAGGGGGCTCGCTGACCAAGCTGGCCTACTACTCCACCGTGCAGCACAAAGTTGCCAGAGTGCGGTCCTTCGACTACTCAGGCAAGGTGAGCCGCCTGGCGGGCTGGATGGGCAGGCAACGCGGTGCCCCCCGCCGCGCGGTGCTGTCGTGCTCTCCTTGCCCCCCGCCCCCACTGCTCACCCACATCGGCTTAGCTTCCTGGATGTTCCTCACGCTAAAATCCCTCCCTGCTCCCTTGCTCGGCCATCAGGAACCGCAGCAGGAGCACCTGCTCCCTCCCCGCCCTCCCCGGCTCTGCCTCCCACCTGAACTCGCCTGGAGAGCTGTGCCTGTTCAGGGCCCTCTTGTCCATGTCCTTCCCCCCCGAGGGCATCACGTGCACCCAGACCCCTGCTCTCCACCCGCAGGACGCAGAGCAGGACCACGAGCCACCCTACGAGGTCTCTGTCCAGGAGGAGGTCACCGCCAGGCTGCACTTTGTCAAATTCGAGAATACCTACATCGAAGCCTGCCTGGACTTCATCAGAGACCACCTCGTCAACACGGAGACCAAGGTCATCCAGGCCACCGGCGGCGGGGCCTACAAGTTCAAGGACCTCATCGAAGAGAAGCTGCAGCTGAGGTCAGTGGGGGCCACAGGGGCTGGGGGGGCACAGGGGTCCCTGGCCTTGGGTCTTGGGGTTGGGCTCTGAAGGAGCTAGAGTCTGAGCTGGGCGGGCAGCAGGCTTCTGGTGGCCGAAGCCTAGGATGCCCTGGGTGGCCGAGGAGGGAAGGGGGCCCTGCTCCTGCAGCAGCACTCCCTGTCCTGCTGGGGCAGAGGTCCCTGAGGCTTCGCCCGCGTCGGGAGTGAGGCTGGGGCCCCGCGCGGCCGGGCTCCGGGTCTTCAGGCACGTGCAGGTGGCCCGCCAAAGCCACTTGCAAGGCGGAGGGGAAGGGGCCGGTCTGAGCTGTGTCCGCTGCGCGTCTGAGAGCCGAGCGCCCCTTGCGAGTGGGCGGCCGAGCGCAGCCGGCGGGGAGCCCTGGAGCGAGCCCGGGGCCGGCCCAGCCCGAGGCGCTGTAGCGGCAGGCGCTGTCCCTTGCAGAGTGGACAAGGAGGACGTGATGACGTGCCTGATAAAAGGCTGCAGCTTCGTGCTGAAGAACATCCCCCACGAGGCCTTTGCATGCCAGAAAGACTCCGACCCCGAGTTCCGCTTCCAGGCCAATCACCCCAACATTTTTCCGTATCTGCTGGTCAATATCGGCTCCGGAGTCTCTATTGTGAAGGTGACACGCTGTGGGGGGTCGCGCCTGGCAGCTGGGCAGGGGTCGCTGTCTCCGGGAGCCGGCCGGGCGCGGGGCATGTCCGCCTGGGGGGCGCCAACGTGGGCTGCCGGGGTTCGGCGGGCGGCCCAGGCACAGCCCTCAGGAAAGGAGTCCCCGGGTCTGGGCCGCCCTGAGCCCCCACGCGCCGGGAGCTGCAGGGTGCGCCGGGCGCCTGCTGACTGGCCTCCCGCGCTGTGCGTGCAGGTGGAGACCGAGGACAGATTCGAGTGGATCGGTGGCAGCTCCATCGGGGGCGGCACCTTCTGGGGACTTGGGGCTCTGCTCACCAAAACGAAGGTACCGCAGGGGCTGCAGAGAGATGCTGCTGGCTCCACTCCCAGTCCTGGGTCCCAGACCATCTCAGGAGGGGGGTGGCAGCCGCGAGGCCCGAGGCTGGTGGCTGGGAGGGTGGCCAGGGACCATGGTTCTCGGTCGCTGCAGGATGGCCATCCGTATTGCCAGTGTCGCCCGGGGCAGGGGGTGGCCCGTGGAGCCCTGACTGCCTCTCCTACGCTCCGCTTGACCCCCTTCCCAGACTCAGGAGGGTCTCCTGGCCCGCCGTGTGCTGCCCCGCGGGCTGTGGCGACACCAGCAGTCCCGCAGCCCACCCTTCTGTCCCCCGTCGCTGTAGAAGTTTGACGAGCTGCTGCACTTGGCCTCCAAGGGCCAGCACAGGAACGTGGACATGCTGGTGCAAGACATCTACGGCGGGGCCCACCAGACCCTGGGGCTGAGCGGCAGCCTCATCGCCAGCAGCTTTGGGAAGTCGGCCACGGCGGACAGAGGTACCTGCCCCCCGCGACGCCCTCTGCGTGCCGCCAGCCCCCTCGCGGCCCGGCCCTGCCCAGCAGCGCCCGCCTGTGCCCCCCCAGAGTTCTCCAAGGAGGACATGGCCAAGAGCCTGCTGCACATGATCAGCAACGACATCGGGCAGCTCGCCTGCCTCTACGCCAAGCTGCACGCCCTCGACAGGGTGTACTTTGGTGGCTTCTTCATCCGCGGCCACCCCGTCACCATGCGCACCATCACCTACAGCATTAACTTCTTCTCCAAGGTGACCTCCGTGGGCCCCTGGAGCTGCAGCTCCCCTGACCCTTCCCGACGCTCACCAGCTCTCCCTCCTGCCCTCCCTGACGCCCACCCTCCCCGATGCTCGGGCACCAGCCCTCCACGTCCTCAGAACCCGTCGACCAAAGGGCAGGGGGGCCCAGGGCAGGCTTTTCCCGGGCCCCTGCCTCTCTCCCCTGGCGGGTTCCAGCGCCGCGCACCGGGCGCCGTGGCCGTCTCGGAGTTGGGCGCGGTGGCAGCGGTGAGCGTGGGGCCGTCTCCCCCGTGGGCGAGCTGAGCGCGGAGACGCCCGTCCTTCCCCGGCGCACTCTGGGCCGGGCCTGCGAGTGGGGTGGTTGGGTGGGTGTTGGTTTTGTGGAAGAAGCTGGTCACTCTCTGATTTCTCCAAACGCCAAGCTTTTAACTTCAGCCCCGAATGTAGTTTTGTGGACAAGCACGGCGCGGACTTTTCGGGAAGCCTCTGCCGCGCAGGGAGGCAGGCGGCGGGCGGCAGGTCCGTTTAGAGCTGCCCAGACTCCCCCGAGGCGGTGAGGCCAGCTCAGTCGGGGTCTCGCTTTGGCAGGGGGAGGTCCAGGCACTGTTCCTGAGACATGAGGGTTACCTGGGAGCCATCGGAGCGTTCCTTAAAGGAGCAGAACAAGACAGTGAGTCCCGCAGCCGGGGTGACGCCGTGTCCGGGCAGCACAGGGCGCGTGGGGAGCGCGAAGCCTTGGAGGCTGTGGAAGTGGGTCTCTAACTTTCCCAGGAGGTGCCGGCCCATGGCCTTCACTCTCCCTCTGGAGACCAAGGCCTGCGCAGCTCTTGGTCTCTTGGTCTCAGCGGGCGGGGCGGGGGCAGGATGGGGGCAGGGGCTGGCCCTCGGCAGCGGTTCTTCCAAGGGGTCCTCTGTGCCACATGCTGCAGGCTCCCTTGGTGTTGTGGGGACCTTCCATGGCGATTGGGCCGTGCTGGGGTGTGGGCGCAGAGTGGTACCCCCGGGGTGACCCCTGGTTTTCCTTTGTCCAGACCCTAACCAGTACAGCTGGGGAGAGAACTACGCAGGCAGCTCTGGGCTGATGAGCTCGTCCCCGGAGCTCTGCCCAACGCAGCGGGCCAGGAGCGGCACCGTAAGTGCGGGGTCCTTGGTGGGGTCAGGTTCTGAGACCCCCCTGTCCTGGGGCAGACTGGCCACTGACCGACCGTGGACATCGGGACAATAAGAACGGGGGCGCTGGCTTCCCTCCTCAGGCCCCAGCATTTCTGTGTTTTCCAAAAGTTCCATGGGAGCCCCAAGACCGTGCAGTCCAGGCCCCTGTTTGCAGGGAGAATACGATGTGTGCTTCCGCAGGACCGTGGAGCCACTGACAGCAGAATCGGGGTTGGCACCAACCCAGGCCCCTCCCCTTAGACCACATTCTCTGCCTGATGGTTTCAAACCGGACAGAAGCACAGAGTCTCTTGTCCTGGGACGTTTCCTGCCCATTCCTCGACCCCCAGCTGGGGAGACACCCGCGTGACTGGGTAGGGGCTCTTCTGTCCCGCTGGGCAGGCACAGATGGTCTCCCACCAGGACCAGTGTCAGCCGGACACAGGACACTGCCACCATGGCCCGTCCTGGGGAGCTCACAGGCTGACTGAGGATGTCCCCCCAACTGGCGTATTATTCTTGTAAGTCTCTGAGCACTGGGCAGAGCTCGGGCAGAACCAGCTGGATGAGTCCAGGCGGCCAGTCTGGGCACACGGGTCGGATTGCCTCCTTCAGGACCAGCCTGCTGGCTTTTCGGATGCGAAGCTGATTTTCAGTTATAGATGCAGGTTCTCTCACAAGTCGGCATAAGCACCGTGAGAACGTGCGCGATCTGATCGTGACTTCCCCACGAGACCCACCCGGGGCCCCACGCACCGAGCCCGGCCGTGCGAGTAGGTGGCATGTGCGGGCTCTCCGCATCTCAGATCCCCGCTTCTGATCTGTGGAGGCGGCACGTGGATTCCTGCTCGGATCGCCAAGCCAAAGATACGTGAGCGAGGAGCGTGTGTCAGAGCCCGTGTGCGCGCCAGCTTGTTCCGCGCCCACACACCCGTCCTGCCGGGTCTCCATGCGGCCTGCAAGGCGGGGGCAGAGGCCCCCTTCACACAGGGGCGTGCAGAGCCTACACAAGGCAAAGCTGAGGCTAGGCTAGCTTGTCGGCTAGGCGGGGTGCCCCGAACACCAGGCTGAGGCCCCAGAGATGGGCAACCGACCGCTTTCTCTCATCACCTGGAAACGAGCCGTTTCCTGGCCCAGCGCCCTGCCATTCAGGTACCCCGAGAGCCAGGGTGCCCCCAGGTGCAGGCGCCACAGCACAGAGCACGCCTGCCTCTCGCCCTCCCGGCTTGCCGGGCTGGCCGCCGGCAGACGAGCCGAGTCGGGTGCGCGGCCACACGCAGGGAAAGGGCCGCCGGGCTCATGCCGAGTGAGGTGTGAGCAGGTCTCCCGGGGCCAGGGCTGGTGTGACACCAGCCTCGTCTGAACAACGTAAAACTTAAAGCACCAGGTGGCCGAGGGACAGCTCCTCTGGAGCACGTACTTATGGCTGGTGGTCGCAGGTAGCACGTCGGGCAGGAAGGGGTCCTACCCTCGGCGTAGCCGGGGAGTTGGTTCTGGACACGGCGTGTGTGGTGGGCACCCATGCTGTAGAGAGAAAGGAGCCAGTGTGGGAGCCTGGACTGCCTCCCCCATGGGGTCCCCGCGGCCTTGCCGTGGGCATGGTACCACGGGGGTCACGGAACAAGGGCCTGCTGGGCAGAGAGTGGGGACCATGCCCATGGGGGCTGGAGCAGCAGAAACGGGTCCAGAAGTGTAGCCAGCGTGTGTGATGAGAGGGGCACACGCTGGTGCAGGAGTCCCCAGCCACGGGGCCATGCCATGGCAGGAACACCAGCAGAGTCACTGGGAGGGAGGTGGCCTCTGTGGGGTTGGATGGACTCGGGATCCGGGGAGTCTGGCTCTGGGCGCCGAGGCCGGGAAGGGCTGCAAGGTGGGCAGGCGGGGCCCGGGAAGAAGGGGCTTGTCCGCCCCAGCCTCGTCTATTCCCCCCGAGAAGCTGCTTCTCAGACTGGCACAAGGGGTCTCGGTCTTCCAGAACCACCTGGTTGACACGCACGTCACCTCTCGCCCTCGCAGTTTGACTTGCTGGAGATGGACCGGCTGGAGCGGCCGCTGGTCAACCTGCCCCTCCTTCTGGACCCTTCTTCCTACGTGCCTGACACTGTCGACCTGACGGACGACGCGCCGGCCCGCAAGTACTGGCTCACCTGCTTCGAGGAGGCCCTGGACGGGGTGAGGGCTCGGGGTGGGCCAGGCACCCCCGGGGATGAGAGACGGGCGTCTCTGGAAACCGTGGGGCTCCCGAGGAGCGAGCGACAGGTGTGGGGGGCGCTCAGTGGCCATGGGGTCTGTGTTGGACTTTGAGGGGTGATTCCTGTTCCTTGGGCATAAGTGTGACCCCAGGGGCTTTGTGGGTCCGCACGTGGGGCCGTGCCAGGTCGCTGTGCTGGTCCTGTGTTTGGGCAGAGGCACACAGTTGACGCAGGGTCGGGGGCAACGGCAGTGGGACTCCAGGCCCTGGCGGGTTGCCTCTAAGGCCTTCCTGGCCCCCGCGAACATGCGTCTCTCTTCAGTCCTCATAGGCCTCTGGGCTCTGTCCTCCGAGTGAGGGGCCTCCAGGCCGGGACCCCACGTGGCCTCCGAGGATGGTCCCGGGCCACCCTTCCCCCCCAACCACAGTGCCGCAGGAGCTCCTCCCGGCCGACGTGGCTCTGAGCCTCGGGTGGGGGCCAGCGGTGACCCCATTCCCACCCCACAGGGGAGAGCCCGGGACTGCGATCGCCAACAGCCACGGGCCTGTGTGTGGGGATGTGCTCGGACCACGGCCCTGGCCGCGCGGAGGCCGGGGCCTTGCTAAGCGGCCTGTGCCCGGCAGGTGGTGAAGCGCGCCGTGGCCAGCCAGCCGGGCGCAGCGGACGCAGCCGAGAGGGCCGAGAAGTTCCGGCAGAAGTACTGGGGCAAACTGCAGACGCTGCGGCACCAGCCGTTGTGAGTGTCCGCCCGGGTGCCGGGTGCACCCGCCACGCAGCCGCTCTGCCGTGAGGACGCCCCGGGGGCAGAGGCGGTCGCCCCCTGAGCTGCCTTCTCCCGCCTCTCCCGCAGCGCCTACGGGACCCTGACCGTGCGCAGCCTTTTGGACACGCGGGAGCACTGTTTGAATGACTTCAACTTCCCAGACCCCTACTCCAAAGTGAGCGCGGCCCTGTGCGGGCTTGGCACCTGCGAGGGGCGGGGCGGGGGCAGGGGCGCGGCCCAGTCCGGCCTGCCTGGCGCGAGCGCAGTGTGGCCTCGGCGGGTGGAGCCCGTCTCTGGCCGGCTGGGGTCAGCGTCCGGCCTCAGAGGTGGCGTTTGTGGACACCGGTCCTGCCCTCGCGGGTGACGAGCCCCCCCAAGCCCGCCAGCCGGCTGAGAGGGGCCACCCTCCTCCCCGGGCCCTTGTGCCCAGGAGGCTACGTGCCCGAGGATGGCGGCCAGGGCTCCAAGCCAGCGCCGCACACCCCGCCTCCCGCCTCCCCTGCCCTCAGACGGGGTGTCTGGGCTGGGGCGTGGGGCGCCTACGAGGGTCTGAGTCTCCCGCCGCAGCCCTTCGCTGCCCGGCCTGGGGCCACAGCACGAGCCTGCGGGGCTGAAGCCCTCACGAGCCGCAGGCTCCCCAGCGTGTCTGAGTGCGGCCCCGGCCGTGCCGATCTCGGTGTGCAGGCGTGAGCTGGGCTCCGGTCCCCGCGGGCGGCTTTGTGGCCCGCCCGCAGCAGGGCGCCGCCTCCGTCCCGTCCGCCGGGGCCCTGAGGGGGCAGGGCCGTGATTTCACTCTGACCCGCGACTCGCCTGTCCCCGCAGGTCAAGCAGAAGGAAAACGGGGTCGCGCTGAAGTGTTTCCCGAGGGTGATCCGCTGCCTGGACGCCTTGGGCTGGGAGGAGCGGCAGCTGGCCCTGGTGAAGGGTTTGCTGGCCGGAAACGTCTTCGACTGGGGAGCGAAAGCCGTCTCGGAGTAGGTGCCCGCTGCCGCCACGGCCCCCCATGCTTCAGCCCTGCCCCCCGCCTGCTCCCTCCACCTCGGGCTCAGGGCCACGGCCCGTCCCGTCCCCCTCGGCCCCATGCGGTGCCCCAGCTCGGCCCCGAGGAGGTGGCGGTGGGGGGTGGGGTCCCGGCGCGCTGGCCGCAGGAGTGGGGGGCCCTCCTTCCGGGCCGCCGAGCCAGCTCAGAGCAGGCACGTGGAGGGCTGGGCTGTGGTTTGGGGCCTGATGTTCAGACGCGGAAGCCCAGAGCCGGGCTTCGCACGCTACAGCGGGAACAAACCACGCTGAACGGTGGGAACTGGGAGACGGAGGTGCTTTTCGAAGGAGCTCGCAGACTCGGGTGGGAGCAGGTGGGCCCAGGCTGCCTGAGTGCCCGGGCCTGGGCTCTCAGTCTGGGGGTGCCGTGGGCTTTGCCAGGGGCCCTGAGGGAGTGGCACCCCCAGGCCAGCCCTGGGTCTCTCCCCTTGCCGGATGCTCGGTCTCCCACCTGGTGTCCTGTCCTTGCCCTCGCTGGGTCCACGTTGAGAGAAGAGCCCTGCGCCCTCCTTACCCTTGTCGCCGGCTGTCCCTTTGGGTGGCGTGTTGGGGCATGTGCCGGGCGAGGCTGTGCTGACCCAGAGCCTTGCCGGAAGCTACCACACACACGGGACCCTCCACCCCTCACCCCATCCCAGCTCCCCACCACGTCCCATGTTCTGGAGTGGGCTCGTGCAGACCACCGCTGCCCCGGGGCCTGGGAGACGTGGCCGCACCAGATCCTGGCAGGCTCAGCCAGTGTGGGCTCTACAGTGAATGCCGGAAGCTGAGGTTTGGGGTGTTTTGTGACTGTTTTCTCCCCTGTGCAGCGTTCTCGAATCTGACCCCCAGTTTGGCTTCGAGGAAGCGAAGATGAAGCTGCAAGGTAGAGACTTTGCCCTGCAGGGGAGGGAGGTAGCGAGGGCACGGCCGCGGGAGGGGAGCGGGCCTGCCAGGGACAGGGCGGCTGACTGGCTCCGTGTCCCACAGAGCGGCCGTGGCTCGTGGACTCCTACAGCAAATGGCTTCAGAGGCTGAAGGTACACACCGCTGCCCCGCCTCTGCCCCAGGGCCGGGCCTCGGGCCCCGGGGGAGGGAGGTGGGCACAAGAGGCGGCACGGGGCCCCTCCAGGGCGGTGCACCGAGGGCCCCCCGGAGGCGGACGTCGCGGCCCGCTCCCCCAGCCACTACCCCCTGCAGGCTCTGCTGGTTAGGTCGGTGGCCGCGGCTCAGAGGTCGTTGGGGACACAGTTCTGGAAGAGCCACAGGCGCGTCCCGCCCCCTGCACCCCAGCACCTGCGGGAGCCAGCAGCCCCGGCCTCGGCCCGCGGGGA
Organism: Taxidea taxus jeffersonii; assembly: GCA_003697995.1. Classification (NCBI taxonomy): domain Eukaryota; kingdom Metazoa; phylum Chordata; class Mammalia; order Carnivora; family Mustelidae; genus Taxidea; species Taxidea taxus. Next base: position 44,069 of record RCUC01137368.1, on the reverse strand, counting down.
GCGTGGAGTACGGAGCTGTCTGCGGCGCTTGGACGCGCCTGTTCCCGACTGAACGTCCTGGTTTTGTCTTACAGGGGCCCCCTCACAAATGTGCCTTAATTTTCGCAGATAACAGTGGAATAGACGTCATTTTGGGAGTCTTCCCCTTTGTCAGGGAGCTTCTCTCTAGAGGGACGGAGGTGAGCGTCCAGGCCGCGGCAGGACCCCTGCCCTGGGCCCTCCGCTCGCGGTGGGGTTGGCGCCGCCGTGGCTTCTGTGGGGCAGGTAGGTTCGGGCAAGGCCCGTCGCACCACGGACCTTGGGTCAGCCCGACCCGTGTTCTGGGGCCGTCTTCATCCCGACCCAGGAGCCGGCCCTCCTGGAGGCCAGCGAGCAGTGAGAGGTGGTTGGGGTCGTGCCGCTCAGCCGGCAGCCCCAGCCGGGTGGGCAGACAAGCGCTGGCTCGGCGCCGGGCGGTGGCCGAGGTCCCTACAAAGCTCGGGGCATCCCGCCGCAGGTCATCCTGGCGTGCAACTCGGGACCCGCCTTGAACGACGTCACCTACTGCGAGTCCCTCATTGTGGCCGAGCGCATCGCGGCCATGGACCCTGTCGTCCAGTAAGCTGGCCGGGAGCCCGGGGTCTGCATGGAGAGGTGGGGGCACAGTGGGAGGGGTGCCAACCGATCCCTGTGCTCTGCAGCTCGGCGCTCAGGGAGGAGAGGCTGCTGCTGACGCAGACGGGCTCCAGCTCCCCGTGTCTGGACCTCAGGTACCCCGAGGCACCTCCGTACTCGTCCCTGGCCCCCCTGTGTGCCGCAGCAGGCAGCATCCCCTCGGTGGAGCCCCGGGCAGATGGGTTCGGGACCCGCTGGCTGCACTGTGGGTCGGGTGGGCCCTGTCTGGTGAGAGAGGCAGACGCCCCCGAGGCCCCTTGACACCGATGACTGGGTTGCCGCACTGGTGTTTCAGGCCCTGGGGATCCTCGAGCGGGAGCACCGGGCATCGGGAGCTGGCCGATCGGGGCCGACCTCCTTTCTTCCTGGGGCTGCTGTTAACCAGGAAAGGGGATTTCATCACATAGAGGAGCGGCGTCAGGCCCAGGGGGCGGGGGCTCCCCAGGCATCCCTGCCAGTCACTGCCCTTCAGGGACACAGGGCGTGGCATCTCCCCAGGGACAGCTCAGTGCAGGGGTGAGGCACCTCCATCCCCCCTCACGGTCCCCTCCCTCCCCGCAGCCGCCTGGACAAGGGGCTGGCCGTGCTGGTCCGGGAGCGAGGCGCGGACCTGGTGGTGATCGAGGGCATGGGCCGCGCCGTCCACACCAACTACCATGCAGCCCTGCGCTGCGAGAGCCTCAAGCTGGCCGTCATCAAGAACTCCTGGCTGGCCGAGCGGCTGGGCGGCCGGCTCTTCAGCGTCATCTTCAAGTACGAGGTCCCGGCCGAGTGAGGCGCCGGCCCCGCCGGGCAGCTCTGCTCGGCGCTTGTCAGGGACGTGTTCCGACCGCAGCAGGGAAACTGAGTTCCAAGCAGAGCATTCGTGTCGTGCGCCTGGGACAGGAGCAGGGGCCGGGGTGCCCGGGCGCGAGCGTGTGCCATCGGGTTTCTGTGATGCTGCCATGTTCATGCTGGGAGACGCGACTTTTGTCTAGTGAGACATTCGTATTGGAATATATTTAACTGTGAAATAATCTTTTATACACACACACGTACAGATGGAAATGAACGTTCACGTCTCTGGCAGGCCGGCAGGAGCTCGGGGCACCCAGAGAGAGCCCGCGGTGACGTCCAGCCGCGCCGGGTGCTCTCGGACAGCGGGACCCACGAACCCCTTCCTGGGTGGCTGAGAGCGGGGTCTTCCCTCCGCTTACTGCCAGAGCCCCGAGATCATATGTGGGCTGTGGGCCGCAGCCATCCCGTGGCTCCCCGTGTCCTTGCCTGCCACCCCTGTCACCAGCACGTCTGTCAGGGAAGGCGTCCTATGTGCCTGCAGCCCCACTGCACCCAAGACAGATTGGGCTGGGCCAGGCTTGGCCACGCTCCTGACTGGAGGCAGCAGCTACGAGGGGGGTCTTCAGGGGCTCTCGGGCTTGGTGGCCGCACACACTTCTGCTTGGAGCCGACCCCATCACGGGGCCGTGCGCCCAAGCCCAGAGCCCTGTCTGCGGCCCTCGGAGGGCTGCACGCTGCCCTCGGCTCAGTCACCTGGGAGCCAGCCTCAGGAGGCAGCCAGCCCTGTCCCCGATGCCACAGCTCCTGCCAGGGGCCGTGGCCACTCCTGCAGCCCTCCTTCCAGGCCCCCGGTGAGCCACGCATGCGTCAGCCCTAGCCCCACGGGTTCGTGGCTGCTTGGGCCAGGCCAGCTCTGTGCCCCTAGTGGCAGCCATTCTCAGGGCCCCTAGGCCAGGTCGGCCCAGCAGGGGTCCCCGGGAGCCCCCACCGCCCACCAGGGTCCCCCTGCCTCAGCCCCACCACAGTCCGGCCTGCATCTCCGCAGCCGGCACCCCTGCACAGCTCAGGCTGTGGCCCCCTTTGTGTGGCTTCCCTGGCCCCTTGGCCCGATGACCCTCTGCCCCCTGCTTCCTGGTGCAGGGAGAGCCCAGCACAGATGCCCAGGAGGCCCCAAAAAGTCCGGCCAGAGCCTGGCTCAGCCCAACATCCAGACGCCTCCACAGGTCCTACCTGCCCAGCTTTGCTGTCAGGGGCTGCGGTGCCCCAGCCCTGGTGTCAGCTGGGCAGAGCCGCGCAGGCAAGACCCGCCCTGCCACCAGGCACCCTCTGGGACAGACCCGGGCTCCCCAGGTGTGACGGCAGGCAGCTCCCAACCGCGGCCAGATGAGAGTTGGCCCCTGGTTCTCAGCTCCAGGAGCCCCAGCAGCCAGCCTGGCCCGGAGCCCCCTGGCTGATGCCCCCAGGTGCCCCCTTTCAATGCACCACAGATTCTAGGGACCCTGAAGGCCAGGCACACCTCCTAAGTGGTCTGCTTTGGGGCTCTTCTTGGTCTCAGGGCACCGTTTCCCATGAAGTGTTCCCCACACCTGAGGAGGGTGTGGTGGGTTTGGGGGGTTGTGGGGCCAGCAGGCACCCTCCCCCCGGCCTTTGCTGAGATTGGGCAAGTGGCTGGCACGGGTCCCTGGAGTCTGCAGAGGGGGCACCTCGAGGGAGACCATGCCCGCCCACTAGCACCCAGCCTCGTGTCGGTGCCCACCTTCTCGCCGGCCTTACCGGGAAGACAGCAGGGCTTATCCTGGTGGTGGGACCCGAGACCTCCCTGGCCAGGTACCACGTGCTGCATAAAGGGCACCCCTGTTGCAGAGGTCTGTGGCCCCTGCACCCCACGTGGCTCCCGTGGAGGTCAGATGCCAGAGGCCAGGCTGGGGGCCAAGCCCAGACAGAGACCCTCTGGTGTCCTGGCTGTCACCCTGTCCGCTCTGGGGGAAGGGCAGTGTATGCATTTAGCTGGCGTGGGGTCCCTGCCCAGGGCCAAGGTTGCCCCCTCCTCCCCACACACAGGAGTGGGACCACGAGCTGGGAGGGAGGGAGCAGGGGCTGCATCTTGGAGGCTGGAGGTGTCTGCCGAGCCTCCGAGGAAAGAGGTCGGGGTGTCCTCACACAGACCTCGGCCCAGGAACGCGTGGCAGGCGGTCACAGGGCACGGGTGGCCCCACAACCAGCGAGCAGGAACGTGTTTATTGGAGTTGTGTCCGCAAGTCTGGGGTCTAAAGTGTCCCGTACAGAGGGGGCTTTGTGCAGAGCAAGCCAAGTGCCGTCGGGCAGGGAGCGGGCATAGGACGGGCCCCGGGAGGCCGCGCACAGCCGTGCACCGCGCTGCGGAAAAGCAAGTACGACGGGGAAAGGACTGGGCACCATTTTAATGTTGTAGAAGCTTTGTCTCTAAAAACTTAAATACTTGTCATACATATCTTAACATCATGAAAAATCTGCCCCGACCGCGGGCAGGCTCCCTTCCTCCCTGGGGAGAGGTGGGGGCCGAGGATCGGGGCTTCCACAGGACCACAGTGCAGGGCCAGGGGTCAAGGGACTGGGGACCTCCCACCCTGGGGAGCCCGTCAGAGTCTGAGCAGGAGGCCAGTGGCAGCAGAGCCCTTGGCGGGGGCAAGCACATCCCCACAGCCCCCTGGGCCCCCGGAGCAGGCACCCTCAGGGGTGCCCCGCTCCTCCCCTGGCGGTCCCCTCGGGCCCTGCAGCCGCTGCTGCCGTTCCTGGGCCTGCCGGGCCCGGCTAGCGATGGCGCGCACGCGGCTCTGGCTGCGGGAGGAGGAGCGCCGCAGGAAGCCGGGGGGACCAGGGGCCCCTTCCTCCGTGGCAGTCAGGCTGGTGGGCGAGGTGATGTCGCCCGCCTGCTGGAAGCCCGTGAGCCAGCGCAGCTGCTCCGTCAGGGCATCCTGCCGCGCCCCCTGTCCTGCCCACCTCTCCCTTGCCAGGCCCAGGCTCTGCCCCAGGATCCCCACTTGGGGGGCAAAGTCGTCAGCAGTCAGGTCCCCCAGGCTCTTGGACTTGGCAGCTGCAGGGCAGTCCCGGAGGCCTGCCATGGGGAGGCGGCCCCAGGGGGGCCTGGGGGCCAGGGGACGCGGCAAAAGTTCTTCCGGTGCGGCGGGCAGCTGGCTGGCAGCCCGCAGGTTGGGGCTGGACTTGCTCTTGGTCACGGCCGACAGGTCCAGGCGGGCGACTGTGGCCGAGCAGGGCCGCAGGGGCAGACGTCCGGCTGGAGCCCCTGAGACGCTCTCACGGCCCAGGCCCAGGCCCGGCAGGGAGAGGTCGATGACCGTGTCGCTGGACGACACACTAGAGGATGAGGACACACTGTCGCGATGGGCCCCTGGTTCCAGCCGCCGCCACAGCCGGTCCCCGCTCGTGGCATCCGAGTACACGGTGGGGCAGGGCCCAGCCAGGGGCCGCCATCCACCCAGGAGCTCTGAGGGCACCTGCCCCTCACTCATGGCCTTTCTGACCATCTGGCTGCTGGGGGTCCCCTCACACACACCCCCGGGGCCCCCACCATTGTACACCCTCCGCCGGCCTTCCAGGGCCAGCTCCGTGTCCCCTCTGCTCCGAGTCCTGGGCTGGAAGGGCATGGAAGCTCCCAGAGCTACCGCTGCGGGGCTCGCCACTTTGGCACCGGGTCCCGAGGCACACGGGGCCCCTCCCGGGGAGGGGCTGGGAGGGGCAGCCACCAGAGGTGGGGGGCCAGGGCCCAGGGATGGCTCCTCGGCAATGGTTTCCAGGCCACACAGGGAGGAGCCCGTCCTCTGCACGGAGAAGGGGCGGGCATCTGTGGGTGAGAGGAGAGGAGCGTGTTGGGCACGTCCCCCGCGGACAGGGCCTGCAGGACCCTCAGGCCAGGCCCCTCTGTGTGCACACAGCTGCCCCCACCCTGCCCTCCGGCTCTGCTGCTGCTGGGGGAGCAGAGGATCCGTGCCCGCAGGCAGGGTCCACAGGGCCCCCTGGCAGGCCAGGGCGGGGACGGCACAGGGCACACGGGCTGGGCCCCATTACCTGGCACGCAGCTGCTCTCAGTCCCTAACTACGGAGGCAGCGTGCGGACAGAAAGGAGAACAGGGCGGTCAGCGTGTGGGTGCCACGGGCGAGGGGACAGACAAACAGCGAGGCTGGGCGGGGTGCGAGGAGGGACCGGGATCTGGGGGAGGGGACAGGCTCAGCTTTCAGCCCCCCCAAGGCTGAGGTTCCTGACGAGGTGCCCTCAGGCTGTTGCCTTACAACCGCAGCTCGGCTCACTTCAGGCCATAAAGCAAGGCCAGGGCCGAGGGCTGGGAGCTGTCTCCTCCACCCCCTGCAAACGCAGGGGTCCTGGGCGCCGTCGGCCATCTCGGGGCGTCAGGGGCCACTCGCAGTGCATCACCGACGCACACCGGGCTTCCCAGAGGGCTGCGGTGCAGGGCCAGGGGCCGAACACAGGCAGCCTGGCCCTGGGGGGGAAAGGTGGGGGACAGGAAGCTGCCCCCAGCTCTTAGCAAAAGCGTCAGGAGAGGGCAGGGCCGGTAAGCACAGGCCGACGGGCTGCCAGCCGGGGACGTCAGGTCAGTGCGCGCCGCTGGGATCGGACCTGCTCTCACTTAGGGGCCCGTGGGGAGTCTCTGAGGGCAAGAGGGGGTTGGCACCATCAGCGGGGAAGGGAGCTGGGGGCGGCAGGGACGCCCAGGCAAGCCAGTGGAGCGATGGAGAAGACGCCAGGACGAGCACACGGAGGCAGGGTTCTGAACACAGAAGCACAGGGAGGATGCCCGGCCCGGGCCATGCCAGAGGGGGCGTGGGGGGCAGCACAGAGGATGCTGGCCAGGAGCGTCTGGTCTTACCGGTGGACAGCGTGGAGGAATTACTCCTAATCTCCTCCAGCTTTTGAACGAACAAGGCATTCATCTCCCTCTGCAGGGCCCCTGCCTGCCTGCGGGCGCCCTCGGGCCAGTGGGAGGCCACCTCGGGGCTGCCCGGGCCGCTGGAGTCCGTGGACACAGAGCCGCCTCCCGGACCTTGCCGTGGGGCCCCTCTGCCTCTCCCCGCGCCGGCACAGGGAGCCCCCAGCGAGTCCGCCCTGGCCCGGGGCTGCTGGCTGATGGCCTCGTGTGTGGCCGGGGACCCGGGGCTCGGCAGCCGTCCCCACCGCAGGCCCTCGGCGTCCTCACCGGCACAGGAGCCCACCACACACTTCATGCAGGTGGCAGCCATCCCAGCAGGTCCGGGGCCCTCAGGGGCACAAGGGGGCAGCTCCTGGGCCAGATTCTGGGACATCAGGCTCCTCCCCACCGGCGCCTTACCTCCGGGGCTGCGGCTACCGGGCTCCTCCGGGACAGGGGCCTCCAGGGTGGGGCCAGGGATGGGAGCGGCCACGTCACGGGCCTCCCCCTCGGAGCCTGTGTCCTGCGTGCCCAGGACCAGCTCCGGGAAAGCCTTGCGGCCCGGCTTCTGGCTCTTGGTCGGGGCGCTGGCTGTGCGCCGCAGGAGCCTCTGGCTAACGGAGGGCCGAGGCAGGGGCCGCCCAGCAGCATGACTGTCCAGCGATCCGGGCTTTGGGCCTCTGAGGAACAGGCCTTTTAGGCCCAGAGCCTGCTTGACCTGCAAGTGAAGGAGCCCACATAACCGGCAGCCAGGCCCGGGGACCAGGGACTGCCCCTTGCTGCTGCAGCCCAAGGGCCAGCGTGTCAGACTTGTGCCACTCACAGCTGTGGGTAGGGAAGCAGGGCCCCAGGGCACCCCTGCCAGGGACAGCAGCCGCTATGGCCTCGGCACAGACCAGGAATGCTGCCTTCCTTGAGTGCAGGGGTAGGGTCTGCGGGTCTCAGCACAGGTGGGCCCCATGACGGCTGGAAGGAGGAGGCCCCCAGGCTTCCCAGACAGGGACCTTGAACCCTGGCTCCTGTGCCCACCAGGTACCCCTCACAGGTTCCCAAAGTCCCCGGCTCCAGCAGAGCGGGCTGGCACAGGGTGCCCAGGGGGTGCTGGCAGGGAGAGAGGAGAGAAAACCCCGTGAGAGCAGCACCGCCCTACTCACGCTCACCCTGCCTTCGGGCACACGGGCCGAGGAAGCAAGCAAAGCCGAGCGCAGGCCAGTGGTCTGCTCTCCCACATCCCTGCCTGCCCGCTCTCCCAGAGGTGATGCCTCTTCTGGGAAGGCTTCCCGACTGCTAGCGGCCTCGCCGTGCTCTCCGTGCAGCAGCCCCAAGGGCAGGGCCCGGGCTGCCTCGGCATTCCCTGAGCCGCTGCTGGCCTCGGCCTTCCTGGACAGCCAGGCCTCCCCCGCCGCCTCCCTGTCCGAGGAGGACAGCTGGGGATCCCTGGGACCAGCTGGCCAGGGCCTGGGACACTGCCAGAGAGGCCAACAGCTGCGTCTCTGGAGTGCAGAGGCCAGAAGGGTCCTCGCATGCAGAGGCCCTGACCACAGCCATGACTGCCCAGGGACACAAGGGTGCTTCTGCGCAGGGCTATTCACGTGGCCCGCACTTGAATCGGCTTCCCCATGCAATTTGGTCAAAGTCGGCGGCAAAGTCATTTAGAAGAAGGTCCAGGATTCAAGCTCAAAGTACCTGGTCCCTGGGGCCTCCCCACCCCACAGTGGGCGTCATGGGCGCACACAGAGCCAGGGAGCACACGGGGGGCAGAGGGGAGGAGAGGAAGGGCGAGGGCAGGGGGGACAAGGAGTGCAGGGGAGCCAGCGGCACTCTGAGCTAGAGGACAGGACACGGGGTGGGGGCGGGGGGGAGGGGCATGAGACAGAGGAGGGACGGAAGGCCAGGAGGGGTCCCTGCACAGGAGGCCTCGCCAGAGTCCTGGACCTGCCTCGTAAATGCTGTCCTGTGGCTGGACATGGCCCGAGGGACCCCAGAACCACATCACAACCATGTCACATGAGCTGACAGTCTCCACAATGCTGCCAGGAGTCACGGATGCTAATGGGGTGGCCTGAGCATGCAGGTGGGGGGCGGGCGGGCTCCGCCCCCCGGCGCTGGGGTACCTTCGAGCTCCTAACGGGACTGTCCTTCTAAAAGTAGACTTTGGGCAGGGGGAAGGCCACTGCAAGACCAAAGAGACAGAGCGACGGCTGTGACACAGGCGGACGCAGGACAGACAGGCAGCTGGACGGTGGCAACAGCCGAGCGGCCTGCGGCGCCGCGCCCGGCAGCACCTTGGGGCCGTGGAGGTGGCAGGAGAGAGACACTGGACGCCAGGACCACGCAGGCCCCCCGTGCATGCCTGACACACCGCCACACGCTGGCCCTCGTCTGGGCCCGGAGCTCAGAAAGGGGGAAACAGGGGAGGGCCCCCATCCAGGGACGTGGGGGACGGGGAGCAAAGCCAGGCAGACCCCTTTCAGAGACGCACGGAGGACCAGGGATCCTGAGACGCAGAAGGACTGAGGAGGCTTGAGAGAGAGGGGAGCAGGGGCTGCAGCGACCACGGGACATGGAGGTCGATGCGCCCACCACCCACGTGGCCGGTGGAGAAACAGGCCCCCCAAGGTACCCAGGAGGCCCAGCAGCCCTGGCAGGGGGGCTGGGGTGGGACTGGGGGTGGGGCGGGCCAGGGGTCCCGCAGGCGGCTCTCACCTTACCACTGATGTCACTGACGGCCACGTGGACAAAGATGGAGGCTTCTTCCATCCCCTCCAGGTACACGTGCCGGTAGCCTGCAATACCGGTCCACCCCCCCCCGCCAGCTCTGCTCAAATGCCTGAAGATGGCCCGTGAGCCCAGCTCTGGGGGCACCTCCTCCAGGAAGCCCGCTGATATCATGGGCTCCTCCCCTTCCTGGGGGCCAGTTGATGCGGCAGCCTGAGCTCCCCTCCCCTCCCTCAAAGCGCCCTTGGCCCCATACCTTCCACCTCAGCCCCCACTGCATCCCTAGGCCCACCCATGGCAGGACCCCACCCACAGCGGGGAGCTTAGCCCTGGCGCCCTCCACTGACCTACGGGAGGCACTGGCCTGTGGCGTGGGGGACACACTGGGTGTGGGGGAGGCACTGCTCTCTGTGGGGTGTGCTGGCCTCTGTGGCGGACGCCTGCCTGAGCAGGGGATGTTGGTCTCTATTATGGGGGATGCTGCCCCTCCCCACCCCGCCGGGCCCCCACCCACCTGGCAGCATGCTGCTGAAGGCCAGCGTCCTCTGGCCAATGAAGTCACGCCCAATGGGGTCATGGTCCCAGACGAGGAAGCGCACCAGGGCGATCTCAGGCATATGCACAGTGAACACCAGGGTCTCCTCCCACATGGGGTTGAATCCTAGAGGCCACAGGGAGGAGGTGTCACCTCTCACCCCAGTCCCAGCCAGGAGGCCACTGGGACCCACGCCCTCTTCTGGTGCCTCTGCCTAGGCTGGCCGTCTGGCAGAGAAAACCAACCCCTGGGGACCAGGCTCCCCCATGGGCTCCTCGAGGGGGCAGCGGCAGGGTCACAGGAGCGTCCCCGCCCCTCCCCCCCGTGACTCACCGTTGTCGTCCACCACACGCGTCTGCTCCTTGCTGCAGTCCACGGGGAGCCCGATGACCTCCACCTCCACGAAAGGGTCGATGATCTGGGCGGGTAGGGCAGGGGTGGCACTGGGCCTGGCGTGGCGCCCCAACCCCACCCGTCCCCGCCGGGCCCCTCCTACCTCGCCTCTGTCCCCCAGCATGGAGTCCCGCGGCTTGGGGAGCTGCTGTCCACTAATGATGCGGAGCACCAGCTGCTTCTTGAGCTGTCCAGGCAGAGGGTCCTCGGAGTTGGGGTTGAAGACACCTGCGGGGGCCAGGGCGCCAGGCTGAGGGGTTTGTGGTGGCTCGGGACACCCCACTGCACCCCACTGACTGGCCGGGAGCCCCGGGCCCGGGTCAGGGGCAGAGGAGCAGGGTTCCAGCACCGGCGCACCAGGGGTCTGCGTGCTGGTCTCCCCTGGGACCGTCCTCGCCCCCTCCACACGCTGGGCTCCCCGGTGATGGGGCTCTGCAGGCCCATGCCCCCAGGCGGTGCAGTGAAGGTGGCCAAGGCCAGCCAGGAGGGCTGGGAAGGATCCAGGTTAAAATGGGGACAGCTCCACACGGTTGCCAGTGGCTGGCAGTGAGAAAGCTGGAGGCTCCCGGAAGGGATTCGGAAGCTCGGGCGCTGAGCCCTGTGGGCAGTTGCCCCAGACACGTCCTGCTGGTGGCCTCGCGGGGGTCAGGCGTGAGAAGGGGCTCCCTCGTTCACCCCTGCCGGCCCCTGGTAGATGGGGCCCTCCACCGCACCCCCACTTCTGGCACCCCTGCTTTGGAGGTGAGCCTGTGGCAGCTGCCCCTGCCCGCCCTGCACCCTGGGCCTCACCCTGGCACATGCACTCGGGCTTGAGCACGTAGCCACAGTTCCCATTAGCACTGAACTTGGCCCGGTTCAGCTGCAGCATCCGGCCCTCCGACTGGTAGTTCAGGGCGACTATGGGGGGGACGCGAGGTGGCCTGTCAGTGCCCAGCCCGCGCCCCCCCACCTCCCCTGCTCGGCTGCCCCTGAGTCCAGCGTTCTCCTACCAGAGCCGGCGGGCTCACCCTCATGCACAAGCGGCGTCCGGCAGAAGGCCCCTGGAGCCCAGCACAGCCAGCCCCCCGCTGCCCCCAGAAGCACGTGGCTGATGTGCCTCAGCCTTTCCCCCTCCTCCCAGGGTCCCTAGGACCCCACCCCAGTGCCAGCTGCTGGAGGGCTGTGGGCGGAGGCTCTCCAAGCCCCGCCTCCCGGAGCGCCCCCCCCCCCGGCCGCCCCCCCCCCCCCCCCCCCCGGGGTCCCAGCAGGCGCACCCATCTGGCAGCCAGCGTTCCAGAAGGGCTGGGGGTTGTAGTTGCTGGAGTCCACGCGGTAGGAGGAGGGGTAGATGCGGGAGAGCTGGTGCTGGTTGAAGCGGAGGTACTGGGCCGGCTTCTGCTGCAGGATCTGCTGGGCCCTGGTCTCGCTGAAGGACGACACCTGCCAGCTGGACGCCACTGCGGGGCAGGGGGACGGCCTCAGAGGCCCGGCCAGGCCGCGGCCCACCCGCCGGCACTCCCGAGGGGGGGCGAGCACTCACCCTCTGCCTCCACGTCGTGCATGCCTACAGACTTGGTGTACTTCACCAGGTCCGAGAGGGCCCGGGACAGCTTCATGGTCTTCTTCTGCCGGCCGGCCCTGCGGGGAGGGGGGCAACAGCAGTCAGGACGCCAGCGTGGGCGCCCCTGCGGGCTCAGGGCAGCCTGGGCAGCACGCCTCGTGAGCCAGGCTCCCTGGTTCACACAGAACGTGCACCGAACGTCTACTACGCCCTGGGGCGGGGGCGGGGATGTGCAGGGGACCCTGAGGAAGGACGCGGGGGAGGGGCAGGCGCAGGTGCTAAGCCCACCCGACCACAACGGGCTCTGGGAGCAGACACAGGGGTCCGTGCTGGCCTGGCCGGCCCCGCCGGCCCTGAGCTCCACATGCTGGGCTCCCCCTCGCCCTGCCCACTGTGATTTCACAGGGCCACCGCAGGGCCGGCGCGTCCGGCGTCCGCTGTTTCAGGGACACGGGACTCGGCACTTCCTGCCCCGTCTGTCCAGGGTCCAGGCTGGGGCAGGGCACTGACCCTCGGCTCTGGCTGCCCTGGGAGTCCAGGTCCTCATCCCCCTCTTCCACGCTGGCCACCTTCTTTAGCTTGCTGCTCTTCTTCTATGGAGGGAGAGCGGAGTCAGGTCCAGTGGAGCCCCTGGATCAGCCATGGCCCTGCACAGGCCGGAGGGTGCAGGAGGCAGGCCTGCCATCGGAGGGCCTGGTCCCCGGGTTCCCTGGCTGGGCCTGCCTGTCCTCTGCAGCGTGCTGGGCGGCCTGGGCCCGCGTGAGCCAGGGGCGTTGGCTGGTGTGCACCAGGGGCAGGGCCATCAAGGCACCTGCCCCCGGCAGCCCCTGGCAGACGATGTAGAGAGCAACCCAAAGGGGGATTCTGGGAGGCAGGCCGGGGGCCCTGGGGACTGGAGGGGATGTCCCGGCCGGCCGGCACAGGGCCAGCTGGGCCAGTGGGCAGGTGGAGCACACGGGGCTCCAGCAAGGTGCCCCCACCCAGGAGCCCCACCTGACCTTGCGCTTGGAGAAGCCGCTCATAAGGATCTGGCTCTTCTGTCGGCAGGCCCCGGCATCCTCCCCCGACTCCACGTCCTCCTCTGCCTGCAGAAGCGGGAGACAGGGGTAGCTGGGGGGAGCCCAGCCTCAGGCCCAGAGGCTCCGGGTCTCCTCCCCAGAACAAGACGGAGGGAGCAGGAGCAAGAGCAGGAGGGGCTGGCTGCCACCCCAGGCCCGTGGAAGCCCGGTCCGCAGCCGCCAGGTGGGCTCCGGGGCCGCTGCTGGGGACCGGGCTCCAAGAGGGGCATGGAGGGCTCAGCAGGCCCCCCCCCGGATGTGTTGCTCTAAACCCATTCAGGCTCCAGTTCTGACTTTTTTCCCCATGAAGGGTGAGTGTGTGAGAAATGCCGATCACGTGTCTGGAAGGTTCCTTGGCCGTGCACGCTCATGTTAGGTGTGTGTGAGGCTCCCCGCAGCTCTGGTGTCCTGCCTGCTTCTTGCGGAGACAAACACGGGCCTGCACCCCCGGAGCTGCCCTTGTTCACCTCAGGGCTACGGTGAGCCTTCCTCACCACTACTTACAGAATACCTTCCCTGCCCCCGCCCGAGGGGGCTCCCCAGGCATGGTCCTGCACACCCGTCCCCACACCCGCGGACACACCTTTTCCACCAAGCGCGCCCCGGCCTGGACCACCGCCCACAGCCAGGAGGGGAGCAAGGCCCCCTCCACTGTAGACCCTGGAGCTCAAGGGGGGCCCTACTGGACCCCACTATCGGGACAGGGAGCACATGTTGGTCAGCTCTGCCCCAGGGACATGGGGGACAAGACCTCATGCTCTGGAGTGGCCCCCAAGAGCCCCCGGAGTGCCTGCCCCCCGGCCTGAACACCCCTGTGGCTCACACGCCGGAAGAGGAGTATGTGGCCTGTGACACCTGCTGGGCAGCTGCCCCCCAGCTCCAGCTGCTGCGCTGGGCTGCCCACGCCGGCTCAGGGGAGAAGCCTGGGCCTGTGGGGAGTCAGGACTCTCCGGTCTCCGCCCTGGGCCTATCCCGCTCACGCCCTGCTAGTCCGAAGGCTGCACCGAAGGAGCGGGTCCGAAGCCTGAGGTGCGGGTCCGCGGGCACGGAGGAGCTCAGCATCAACTAGGGTCTGACTGTTCTCAAGCGTTTCTCTGGGGGCACCTGGGTGGCTCAGTGGGTGAAGCCTCTGCCTTTAGCTCAGGTCATGATCCCAGGGTCCTGGGATCGAGTCCCACATCGGGCTCTCTGCTCAGCGGGGAGCCTGCTTCCTCCTCTCTCTTTGCCTGCTGCTCTGCCTACTTGTGATCTCTGTCTGTCCAATAAATAAATAAAATATTAAAAAAAAAAAAGAAGAAGAAGAAGCGTTTCTCTTTCTCTGCCCCGGCCCCAGCAACACCAGTCCATCTCCCCCTAATTTACTCGTGGCCCGACCGCCTGCTGGCAGAGGCGCCCGGGCTGTGCGCCTGGTGTGCTGGCAGCCGGGGAGGCCGACGCGCGTCGTGGCTCTGAAAAGCCTGAAACGGCACGCACACGCGACTCTAAATCTGGGCGCAGCCAAGGAGGGGCGCGCGGCACCCAGCGTCCTGGAGGAGCAGCCACCGCCTCGGCCAGAATCCACGTCGCCCCCAGCGCCCACACGTCCGAGCTTGGCTGGGTCACAGCACGGGCCCGGGCTCCGACTGCCCTCAGGGATGCTGTGGGCAGCGGAGGGCCTGCCCTGGGCCTCTCCTGCCCCCCCAGACACAGCCCAGTGACCCCAGAGAGTTCAGCAGGGTGGGGTGGGGCACCCAGGACAGCAGGCAAAGGTGTTTCTGCACCTTGGACAGATGGCAGGGCCCAACCCGGCCGGCCCCTCCTGATCAAGAAGGTCTAGTCCCAGCCCCTCTAGATGTCGGGGAGGGCGGTGCTGGGTCCCTCCCAGAGAATCAGGCCTGTCCTTGGCCAGCCCAGCACCCACTAGAGTTGAGCCCAGCACTGCAGACCTGGGTCCCCTCCTTGCTCCTCTGACTGCACCCTGAGCCACCTGCCCTCTCCCACACGGGGACCTCGCAAGGGATGTGGGGCCACAGCCTCAGGCCTCCCAGCAAAGGGGACAGAGAGGTGTGTTGGGGGCATGTGCATGACCCCACAGCCCAGATGTCCCCACTGCCTAGACCCCCATCATAGAGCTCTGTGCCCCACACCTCCCCATTGTCCCCCTTCCCATGTCCCAGCAGGGGAAGCCTAGTGCTGCTGGGGACAGGGTAGTTCCCTCATCCCCTCCGTGCCTTGCTGCTCAGCCTGAGCAGCTACTGCTTCTCCTCCTGCTCTTCCTCTTCCTCCTCCTCCTCCTCCAGGAAGCCCTCCCTGAGTACCGGCCCCCCTCACGCAGAAAATCACACAGAGGTCAGCTTCCCAGGTCCAAATGGCCACCCTGTGTGTCCCCAACTCCCCAGGTGCATGCCCAGACGCTGCTTGGTCGAGGGAAAGCGGGGACTTCACGTCGTGTCACCACACCAGACATACTGCCCAGCAGCTCACCCACCAGGGCCCGAGATGCTCTGGGTCCTCCCTACCCAGAAACCCGGGACGGGTTTGGGGGACGGTGTATGCACAGGTGTGCGCAGGTGTGCCCCGGCTGGATGCCCTGGGCCCTTCCCTCAGCCTCAGGCTGACCTTGTGGGGTGCACGGCCCTCACCTTTTTGCCCTCTGCCTTGTGCCCAAGCTTTCCAGACGGGGGCAGCGCAGACACGGTGAAGTCATTTGGGTCCTCACAGTCCCGAATCTTTGACTCCTTCATTAGCGAGTCTAGTCTCTTCTTGGCAATGTTTTCCACACGCTTCCGATTGGTGGCGACCTGCCAGAGCCGGACAGCCACCCCTGTGCCATCATCCCAGCCCTGTGGCAGCCGCGGTGACAGCCCCCAGGTCCCCGCTGGAGGGGTCTGCTGGAGCTGGGGAGCCCGAGCCATCTCGGCTTCACCCCCTGACCCCAGCCACACACTCGCTCCCACACAACATTGCTTATCCGCACACGGCCCCGCCGCAGGGCTACACAGCAAGCATGTCATTCGCCGGGGGCCCCAGACAGTGACCAGCAGGTCCTGAACGAAGTCCTCTCTGATTTGAACACCCGCACGTCCAATGCTGCCCGCAGAAACTCAGCAGACAGCTTTCCAGGCGGCAGGCCGGTGGGCCTTGTGGGAGGAGGTCAGTGTAGCCGGTGGCCACTCTGGGCTCCAGGAGCCCTAAGCAGCTGGGGATGTGGGATCTCACCACTGGCTCCCAGACACCTCAATGAGCGGGCAGGGGGCAGGGATGGATGGCCGGCTGGCAGCTCCAGGTGTCCTCCTGCCCAGAATAGCCCCCGCCCCCTTGCAGCCCCGACACACGGGAACCCCTCCAGGGCAGAGTCTGGGCCGTGGGCATCCGGGCGCCCCAGGGCCCAGGTCGGAGTCACGCAAGGTAGATGTCAGACAACCTGGGTTCACAGTCACCTGGGGCCAGAGAAATATGCATCCACATCCAAAGCAGAGAGAATTCTGCTGCTTCAGGGCAATCTAGAAGAATTAGCTAAGGTGGCTGGGAATGCTCCTGCTCAATTATTTTCCAACCTGATGGCCCCTCGGGGAGAAATAATGCCTTCCTACCTCACAGCAGTGGCTCAGAACAGCGCTCAGAGGAGAGAAGAAGCTAATCACAGAGTCCCCCAGCCCCGCTCTGCCGAGCCCTTTCCCACTCCTCAGCCTCCCTGTGTGACCCCCCGCAGCCCCAGCGCCTCTGGGCAGAGAGGTAGAAGCCCGCTAGCCAGGAGCTCGGCCGAGTCTCGTGTGAAGGGGCAGGTGGGGGAGGGCGCCCCCCCAGCCGAGCATATGCCCAGCTGTCTAGCCGTTGTGCAAAGCACCCTCGCACCATCCCCGTTTCCCCCCTCAGCCACCTGCCTTCTCCCGGCAAGGCCATGAGCCCGCTGTTGGGGGCTGTAGCTCCTCTCCTCCCCCAAAAGGGCCTCCCAGCCCCTACTCACATCCCCGTTGAGAAGTTTGCAGTCCTCATCGATCTCATCCGCACTGTCTTCATCAGATACCTCGCCCTCCTCCGCATCCTCACTGATGCTGGAAGGAAGCTTCTTGCCCTGCGGGGAGGCGGTGGACCATGGGAGGTGTCCTGCGGCAAGTGCTGGGAGGCCAGTATCCTCACGAGAAGCAGCAAAGGGAAGGAGCCTTTCTTAAGCTCGCTCGTGGACTTCAGGTCACAAGGTAGAGACCAGCCCAGCACTCCCTTGCTGTAGCAGCACAGGAGGGAAGTGCTGGGCTGTGCACACGGACGTCCCTACATTGAGGGCCTGGTAGGGTAGGGCCTACCCTGACTCCTCAAATCTGCCACTGACAGTATGGAGCCCCGTACTCTCTAGAGCAGGGCAACTGTCTCTCACCTGGCCTCATAGCAGCGGTCAGAGGCCCAGCAGGACGCTGGCCTGGGGAGGGGCAGGCAGGGGCTCACCTTCACCAGAATCTTGCCCTTGAGCATCTGCGGAGAAGGAAGCATGGTGGCGTCCTCACCGCTTACTGATGACAAGTCCAGCTTATCCCCGAGGATATCAGTCAGATACTGGGCCATCTTCTTCTGTTGGATGACACTGCAGTGGTTTTCGATGGACAGGATCACTGGGTACCTGTGGCCCCAACATGGAAAGAACAGAGTGAAGCCAGGGGAGGGCCGGGCCCCACCTGCCTAAGACCTCAAGTCACCTGCACCAGTGAATGAAAAGATCTTCCCAGCAGCCAGGATAGATGGACCTGCCAGCCACTCTGGGAAGGGGCCCAACAATGGCTCTGAAAAGCAACTGAGTGGGTGGGAAAGGAGCTGGGACAGGTAAAGAAGGCCTACAGTTCATATCCCAATAAGAAAAAACAAAAGCAATTAGAAACTCCAGGAAAACCAGGGGACACACTCAAGCAAGTCAGCAAGTCATGGTTTAAAAATGATGGACTCAACAGAGGTGCATCGTGGGGCAGTGAAGCGATTGAGAAAGACAATCTCGTTGGCCTAGATACCAGAGACACGGTCCTGCAAACGGCTCCGGGGTCCCAACGTTGGTCCCATAAGAAAGGAGACGTCAGCTGGGCACACGCCATCAGGCAGAACATTGGTGTTACCGTGCAGTGCAGAATGGGGAGTGCAACTAGAGGTTTTCATTATATGCCCTTCAGTTGTTTCATTTGCTTTTCACCAAGTGCACAATTTACTTGGATTTTTGCCAATAGGTAACCTGATCTTTTTAGAAAACACAGGTGGCCCCGACCTAGAGGGCATGAATCAGAGCAAGAGACAAGTCCCGTGATGTGGAGAGGGCAAACAGGACTTGGGACAGAAGTATTCATCTCCCCATTTCTCATCTCTCAGATTGAAGCCTGAAGTCCAAGGCCCTAGGGAAGAACCCTCGGCCTGCAAAGATTATGCTGGTGCACAGAACTTGCAAGCCCTATGCTGAGACCCTGGGTTCTCCGTGGCTCCAGGCACCTGTCTGTCCCAGCTCCCCTGCCCTGAGATGCCCCCCTCACCTGCAATTCTGGGGCCCAGGCTGCCACCCCGCACTCCCACTCCCTTCTGGCAGCCCAACACAGAGCTTGGGCAAGCTCTTTCGGGAGGGGCCCCTCTATTTCTATTTCCTAAATCAATCTTGCTTCTCCTCCCCTCCCTCACTGAATTAGTTCTCTCCTTGCCTGTGAGCCTTGTTTAGCCAAGACTTGAAGGTGACTGTGAGTATGGGGAGGCGGTCTTCTATTTCCAGAAACTAAATTGGATTTTGCTCAACAGTGTCTGTAGCTACAGCTGAGTGAGAGCAAATTGAGTTTGGACACAGAGAAGCTTCTGAGGGTTAATTAGTGCCAGAGCCACCAGTGCTGGAGGAGGCTGATCCCAGGGCCCACAGGTGTGTGCGACAGGGGCTGCGGGCACAGGTGACCCACCAGCCGAAGCTTATCTGCCGTCAGCAACTGCCCCGACCACCCTCCCTCTCCCCAGACCTGCGGCTCCACAGCTTCCCTGACCCTCAGCCTCAGTGAGAGACCCCAGAGTCAGTCCCGCATCTCTGCAAACATGCGTCCTGAGAGAGGATGTGGGGGAGGGGCAGGAAGAGCCGGAGGAGCCCCCTCCCCCCACCCTCCCGCTCAGGGCCCCCTTCCCCAGTCCCAGCCACTCACTCATTCTTGACAAAAGCATATTTGTTGATGGTTTCGATGACATCTTTGAAGAGGATCTTGGAGGTCAGAGTGTAGCCGTGGTGCACGATGGGCTCCCCATCAGGCCCATCCCAGCAGTCCACTGTGGGCAGGCAGACCTCAGTCAGGTGGGGACCGACCGAAAGCATCCTCCCGCTCAGCAGTGAACAGCAGCAGGAGCCTGTCCCAGCCCCTGCCTGGGAGGAGGGCGGTCCCCTGCTCAGAGCCGCCACGGGTGTGTCCCCGAGAGCAGACGCCCGTCCGCAGCCCAGGCCCGGGGCCAGGCCCCCCCGCACGCACCCTCCACGCAGCGGCAGCCGGCCTGCAGGACCCAGGCGTACATGTCCACCCGCGACTGGGACATGAGCTGGTCGCCCACGAGGTAGGTGTTGTGGGACGCGGTGATGAAGTAGTGGCTCAGCGGCCGCGTCATGTCCTGGTGCACGCCGTGGTGCTCGGGGTTGAAGATGTCGCCCGCGGGACTCCGAGTATAGTTGGTGAAGCCTGCGTCAGGGGCACGGGGGGCGCTTAGCCCCGCACGCCGATCCTGCCCCAGGGCTCATCTCAGCACCACCCAGCCCCGCGCCACGTAGGATAGGAAGCTGCCCGCTCGGGCCACCTGTCCCGCCCTCGCATTGCCGGCCCGCACCCCCCATGGGCCTGCCGGGACAGCGTGACTGCAGCGACGCCCCCACTCACCGTCGATGCCCAGCACCCCCTTACTCTTGTTTTCCGGGCAGGGCTCAAACTGCTGGACGATGTCCCGGCAGCTCTCAAGGGTCACTCCCACCATCTAGGCCAGAGCAGGGGCTTAAGCCCAGGCTAGCCCGTCACTGGCAGGGGTAGCCTCAAGCAGCAGCCCCCTTCGACCACCACCACTGCCTCCCCCTACCTCTGATCTTCCCATCAAGACTAACCGGGGGAGGGGGTGCTCAGGGGTGGGCTCAGGCCCCTGCAGTGTGCTTCCTGGACTGGGGGACACGCTGGCTATCCCCAGTGTCACAAGACTTGGGACTCGGTGGCCAGGGGACTACTGGTGGGTCACACGGCTTTGGAAGAGCTATCTCCAACTTCAGATCCTTGAAGCCGGGGAAGGGTCTTTGCTTCCATCGGCTGGGCCACCCCTCACCCTGGGCTAGGCATCTCAAGAGCTACGGACAAGGGCCATCCCGGCAGAGGTCCCCGTGTGGGAGGAAGTGCAGGGGAACCAGGACCCAGGCCGACTTGGAGGGACCTGGGGGCGCAGGGAGCCTCCTCTCCCTGCCTCCCCCTGCTGCCTCCCCACATCTCTCACAGGAAAGCTGCACCACAAAGATGAGCCCAAGACAGCCCTGCACATCAGTGACCCCATGGGCCAGAGGCCGAGTGACCTCCCAGGGCCCTGTGGTGCACCAGGCCAGGAGCCCCTGTTCCCAAATGCAGGCCCACCAGTCCCGAGGAATGCGAGTGGTGCAGTGTCACCGGTGACAGAAGGGAAAGGAGGGCCAAAGGGTCAGAGCCCAGAGTCCAGAGGCCTGGGCGAGGGCTCAAACCGCCTTCCTGGTGGGCAGTTTTGTCCCAGATGTAGGGAGAGTTCTAGAAAGCTTAGGGTGAAGGACAGGGAGTAATGAGTCCGAACTGCCCATGCCAGACAGGACCACTCTCCCCCATCTACCCGCCTGCACACCAGCCACCATGACAGAGAACCCACAGCCTCGTCCCAGCGCTGCCCACGGTGGCTGGGCAGAGGGGGTTGGCGTAGGGATAGGGCTAGGGGTTAGGGGTAGGTATAGGGTTGGGGTTGGGGTTAGGGTTAGGGTTAGGAGTCGCCCTGGACCTCAGGATCCCGCAAGGCTGGTGCAAGTCTCTCCCGTCCGACCCCAGAGCTTCTCCAGCAGGGCAGCCACAAGAACGGAACCCCATTAAGCTGTACATGTTAGGGGAGGTTCTCTGGTACGGTCCAGGTGCAGCCTTCTGTCATGTCCTGGGCGTGAGGCAGCCTTGTAGGGCAAGGTAAGGCCGGATGCCTGCCCAGGACTGAAGGGCTGTTGGTGCCTGTGTGGTCACCACATGGACCCAGCCTGGGTCTCTCAGCTGTCCCTGCTGACCAGCCTCCGAGTTTTGGCTGCTGCCTCTTACCCCTAACCTCGAGTCTGACTGCCTCCCACTCTGCCCAAAATGAGGTCCCTGAGGGTTCCAGGAAGTTTCAAATCTGAAAGTTTATCCTCACGGTGGCCTCCACCAGCCCTGAGGTGGGAGCCACAACCTGTTTGAGCCCTGCCAAAGGAGTGCTCTTTCCCCCAGGAAGAGGGGGCCCAGGGACACTGGCCGACCCCTCTCCCACTGCAGAGTTCCAGCGTCCTGCCCATCACAGAAAGCAACAGCCAGCCCCTGCCTGGTCCGAGGTCAAGGGGGCCGCCATCCTTGAGCCTCTGGTCACTGAGCCCCCCATCTGCAGGGCAATGCCCAGGGAGCCCTCAGCCTCTTCGGATGGGCAGGGGGGCATAGAGTCTGGAGAAAGGGGTGCACATTCCCCTCAGACACCCAGGGCATCCAGGCATCTGCTGGACAAATGGGCGAATGGCGGTGGCGGCAGGCCTGGAGCTCAGGGGTATGAGCTAACCAGACCCGTGGCAGGAACAGGTGGGATGGCTGGAGCAGGGGACCCCCGTTTCACAAGGAGTCCCATGCTAAAGGTGCTGTGGTGAGGCACAGGCTCCCTTCAAGAAGCTCAGGTGTCTGTGGTCAGGGCTGAGCTGCCCAGAGGCCCACAGGGGAGAAACTGTGGACCTTCCACACCTGCTCAGGGTCTCCATGGGACACACCCTCGAAGAGGCTGGCATGGCCCATGATGGGAACCAAAGCAGGTCCACGGAGTGGAGCCATGAATGACAGGCTGGCACCCATCCTTTCACACTGAAGGGTTCTCAGCCACACTCAACCAGTTCAAGGGCCCTGGGAGCCCAAGGGGAGGCCATGTAGGCTTGGACCCTGTTCCTGCTGCCCAGGTCCTCACCTTCTGCTCCACCTCTAGGAAGCGCTGGAGGTCAGTGACGTCCAGGTGGTCCTTGTGGTCGCTGTAGGTCAGCATGAGCAGGTAGAGGTCCCGGCGGGTGGACATCATCTTATAGAAGGCACAGAACTCCTCAAAGCCCAGCGTCCCCTGGTGGTCATCTGTGTCTGCTTCCTGCAAGCCAGAAATCTGTGTCCCCCAGTGTCCCACCCTGATAGCTGCCTGGGATCCTTGCAGCAGAGAATTCACTGGGCTCCCCGACCCAACTCTCCCACCAAGAAGCCACTGAGTGACCCTTTAACACAGATCTGACCCTTCCCTCCCCTAGTCCCAGACTTTCAAGGTCAACTTACACCTAAACCTGGCACAGTCACCTCACACTGAGAACCAACACCCCACATGGGAATCAAAACTCCACTCCAGGGGTCAGTGCCCCATCTGGGAGTCAGCACCCCATGTTAGAGCCGACACCTCCCTTTGGCAGCTAACAGGCCACTCTGAAGTTAATGCCCACCCCAGGCTCTGAGCCTGTGATGGTACCAGGGTGCCCAGTGGCTAGAAGAGCTCAAGGCCACAGGGTGTACCGAGTGCCCTGCCTTCAGTCTCCACAGCAGGGAGAGAGCACCTTGCCGCTGTCTCTCTCTTGCCAACAGGGCAGCTCACACAACGCCAGCAGGAACCCGCTGGGATGCCAGTGAGACCACAGACCCCTTCAGGAATGCACCACTCAGGGAGCAACCACCTAAGCGTCAGACCCTGGGAACACCGAACACCAAGGCCGGGACAGACCCAGAGGACAAGGGACTGGGCAACGGCAGGCTGGGCTTCCCAGAGGAGCCCGAGGTGCCCCAGGGCCATGGTGATCCCTGGGAATGGGCCACAAAGGCCCCATAGAAAGTGCTGCCCCAGCCCCGAGTGCTCTGGGGTGTGAGCAGGAACCCCTGGAGGCTGAGGGCACAGCGGGAACGGACACGGGTCAGCACCACGGACAGCCCCCGGCCCCGCGAGCTGTCCGCACAGTCTTTCTTGTCTACTGACCGACCTACGGTGCCGGGGTGGGGGGTGGGCGCCAGGTCCCTGCGGCCCTCCCTGGACCAGGAGCATCACCAGCGAACCGTGGACAACAGACACCCCCACGTCCCTGTGCCCAGGGAGAGTACTCCTCTTGGGAAGGCAGATCTCTAACGCCTGCTCCTAGCTGGGCACGGAGATGGGCACACAGCAGGGCCCCTGAGCCTCAGTCCAGGACCCCAGCACCCATGCCACGGCTGGGACAGGACCAAAGACCATGTGTGTCTGGAGCTGTGTGGGAGGGCAGCCCTGGGTCAGAACCGGCAGCGCGGCCAGGCGGGCAGCCGTCCCCCGGGTGTGGCTGGAGCTGGGCAGGGATGCCCATCGCACTGAGTGTCTAGCCCATGGGGTGATTTGCCCTCCCACCCCGTTCTGTGCTGGGCTGTACTGCCAGGAGCCCAGGCTGGGGAGGCTGCCTGCCCTCCGTCCAGCTGCAAGCCCTCGGGGCGAATGAAAACACTTCACGAGGATAAGACTCAAAAGCACAGACCAGCCCCTCAGCCCCAGTCCTGCAGCCACTCCTGCCCACAGTGACCGGCCGGCCAAGGCCCACTCAGGCTGGAGCCACTCTGCTGGGCGCCCGAGGGCCACGCGGGGCCTAGCCCACACTCTGCTGTTACCTCAGACTTCACGAAACTATGTTCAAGGTGCCCTTTACCCTATACAGAGCTCTCCTTTGAGCAGGCACTTCTAGGTGTTGGAAATAATCTTGAAATTTCTTGACAACCAATTGACTCTAGTGATCAGAGCTGCTTGCTTGTCCTGGTGGGAAGTCAGTCCTCCTGTCCTGGGCTCCAGAGCACTGGGAGGGAGGCCGTGAAGATGGCCCGAGAGGGCCGAGGACTTGGGGACTACCATTGGCACAGTGGAGGGGCGCAGGCTCTGGGGTCCACAGCTCTAGGCCAGCGCCCACCCCACACCCTTGCTGTGCACTTCCCTCCAGAGCCCCCCCCCACACACACACCCTCCTGTAGGCTCCAGGCTGCAGGGTCTCCCACTGATCTGGGCTTCCTCGAGGGGATCTAGTCAGAGCCCGGACTCAGCCAAGTCAGGGGCAGGTCAGAGGGCTCTGTGGGGAGTCCCTGTGCCTGAAACCTCCTTGAGAGGCCCCATCTCCCTACAGGACCAGGTGGGCATGGGCTCCCCAGGGCTGCCAGCCTGGGCACATCTTCAAGCCAGGACTTTGTGCATGACCTCCAGGCCCTGGGAGCCTGCAAGCACTCGTGCCCCATTCTGGGAGGGGACGCTGCTCTCCTCGAACCTCAGAGGCCAGGCTGGACCCCAAGGTCTAAGCCAGTCTATTGCCCAGCCCCTGACATCCTCACTGTTCTGGAACAGCCTCTTGCCCCAGAGCGGTCCCTGGAAGCAGCATCGGCAGGGTACAGGTAGGGAACTGATCCGCAGGCCTGAGCTGTCTGCCAGCTTCTCACTGCCCAGGCAGGCTCTGTCCCCTTGGGGGCCCCCAGGAGGGGCCCTGGGAGCCCCCTAGTCCTTGGCCAGCAGCCCAAGGGCATCCCACTTGCCCCTTCATTCACGCTATCCTCGCTCAGCCCAGCACCAACACCTGTCTGTCATGAGAGCCCAGGGGAAGCCCCAGAGGCCGTTCCCGGTGGAGCAGTTGGCTCTGTGTGTGAGAGATACAGAGTCAGAGGGACCGAGAGATGGAGAATCATCTTTCCAGGCTGCATCCTAGGAGCTGGGCTTGCCTGCCCCTAAACCCCACAAAGCAGAGACCCACCGATGCCACCTTTTCTCTGCACCACACCAGCTGGGGTTCGGAAGGAGAGAAACTAACTATGGACAGTAAAGCCTGCGTCTCCGCCAACAGATGCATTTTCCGAACTCCTAACCCCAGGCCCACTGAACCAGGAGGCAGCCCCGGGTGGGGCCCCAGAGCTGCTGCCCCCAGGACGGGCCAGTGCCAGGCACTCTGGGGGAGGATGAGGAAAGGGGGTGCAGCCTGCTTTGTGTGGCTTCCCTTGGGGTCCTGACACTGGGCCCGAACGCTCCCTAGCGACGGAGGGCCCCCAGGAGCGGCTGCCGCCATGCCCCAGGCTTGAGCCACCTCCCCTCCGCCAACGCAGGATCCCAGGCGAGCTGTCCCCACCCCAGTCCCCCACAGGCCCCGCGGGGACGGCCTGCAGCTCCAGCGGGATGGCCCCCGGGGACGCACCTGTACCGGCCCCGCCTCACCTTGAACATCTGCTTCACCCTCTGCCGGGGCAGGTTCACGTTCAGCTTGTGCAGCAGCTGCAAGACCTCGCCGATGCTCAGGCTCCCGTCCCCGTTCTTGTCGGCCTCATCAAAGGTCTGCTTCAGCCACTTCAGGGCCGAGTTAGGGAGCAACGTGGTCCAGCAGGGCAGCCACGCCCGCCCCCCACCACGGGCTGAGAGGAGTGGAGGACCCCAGCCCCAAAACCCCTCCCCTGCTCCCCTTCCCCAGATGTGTGACCCCCCAGGAGGCTAGCCCTTCCCTGACGCCTGCCCCCCCAGACCAAGGATATTGGTCTCTGGTACGCTGGCGGCGGGCCAGGCTGTCCTCGTCGCTGATGCCGGCCATGAGGTAGCGCAGGCCGGTGACCCAGATGCGCGCCTCATCCCCGCTGGGTGACACCAGGTCCAGTGACTCTCGGTGGCTGCCATGGTAGATGCTGAAGCAGCAGTTGGGGTCGAAAACGCCATCAGGGTAACGCTGGAAGACCTCAGACTGCCGCCCCTCACTCACCTCCTGGATGGAGTCAATGGAGACTGCGGGGGGCAGGGGCACCGGTCACAGCCCGCCCGGCGCTCAGGGCCCCCACCTGCTGCAGCAGCTCAGCACAAATCGGCAGGAGAGGCGAGGCTGGGGACAGCCTGGAAAGGGGCATTTCAAGGGACCCTCGAAAATATAGACGGGCTCAGGCTGGGGAGCCCACCCCTCCCTGCTCTGCTCTGACCCTAAGGTCTGCTCCCCACTTCCTTCGGGTGTGAAAGAGGCACACACTCCCCCAGAGGGAGGGGGCTGCCTACCCCGCGTTAGTCATCTCAGGCATGTGGCCTCTGCCCCAAGCCCGAGGCTGCAGAGCAAGGGAGCCCAGATAAGCCCCTTCTTCTGTCCAGCCCTGGCCAGCTCGTGTCCCCGCCTGGATGCCAGCCTGACGCAGGGCTGCCCCCCTAGTGAGTGCTGGCCCCACAGGTGGTGGGACCAGGGGTGCGGCGGGGCCCCGCTCTGTATGCCCCAGCCCAGATGCCTCCAAAGATTTCCTTACTGAACGCAGCCCCCGGAGCTCCGCAGAGCCTCGATGCAAAATCTGAAGAACGCCCAGTCAACGAGCTCAAGAAGGCGTCTTTAGGGTCAGTCCCCACATGTGTGGCAGGGCCCCTCACAGCGAGTGTGCAGGGCACAGACAGCCAGCGTCCCCTCTGGGAGCCAGGCACCTGGGGCTGGCCTGCCAGCTCTGTGCCCTCTATCCAGCTCTCACTGCCTCCCGTTACTGCCGGCCATTTCTGCTGCTCTGCCTGGCAGGTGCTATGCCCTTCTGGGGGGGTCATCCTGTCCAGGGCAAGGATGGTGGGGCAGCCCCATCAGTGCAGGGAGGGGTGGGCTCACCCTTCTGTCCTCTGCTCCCACTCCCTGAGCTCCCAGGCATGCCAAGCCCACCTACCTGAGGGAGCTGCCTACCTCCCTTCTCCAGCTCCCTCGGTGCGTGCATGTGCCTGGCAGGGGTGGGGGGTCCTGGGCCCCTAGACTGCAGGGGTGAAAGTCAGGGAACAGCTGCCCGCCATTCCTTCCTCCTGGAGACCTTCCAAGGCCAGAGGCAGCTCTGAACAGCGCACTCGGCCTCTCCTCCAATCCTGGCCAGTCTCTGCCCTGTCACGCCTCCCCTCGAGGGACCTCTGTGACCCCATCTACTGGTCCCCTCTCTCTACATCCTCTGTGCTTTCTTCCGTGCTCCGCTGGCCATGAAGTTGTCCTATTGTGAGGTGACTGCCCACCTCGCACTCAAACCCAGTACAGGGAACAGTGCCGTGTGCAAGGAGGAGCCCCAGGTGAGCACAGCATCTCCACCCTCTGGGCCCAGAGGGCAGTTCGAGCCCTCTCCTCCAGGATGCCCTCCAGGGGCCTCCACAGCCCGGCTCTCTCCCAGGCCCCACGGCAGCGACAGTGCCCTTGGCAACCGCTGATCTGAGGCCTGGCCCTGGCTGCCCTGGGCCTCTCCTGGCCTGTGCGGGCTCCACCGTGTCCCTTCCTGCCTCTCAGCCTGCCTCATGCCATGCCGTGCTCAGAGTTCAACTATGCCCTCCCCTCCCCTGCACAAACCCTCCCAGCTCAGGATCCCTCCTGGCCCCAGGCTGCCTGAGCTGACCCCGGGCACAGATGCCTGACCCTTGGTGTGCCCAGCTGGGGGCTCTCTCTCTGTGTTTCTGGGAGGTCTTGTCCCTAGCTTGACGGAAGCTCCTTGTGCCCCTCAGCCCATCCCAGATCCCACCCAGGAAAGGGCACCTGGTCCCCAGAGTCCTCGAGGGCTCTGCCAGGCAGGAACAAGGCCAGGGCCCTGAAGGGCACTGGGCTCCAACCCCACCCTACCTGGCATCCAAGGTCCCCTCAAAGCTCCAAGGCCACTGGACCCATGTGCCAGGCCCAGAGCCCCCTGGAGACTTCCAGAGCCCTGGACCTTGCTGCCCTCCCAGCTGTCTGCAGCTGCTTGCCACCCCGTGCCCTCCCCACAGCGCCGCCCGCTCACTCTTGGCCTTCTCATTTTTGCGCGACGGGCGCCAACGGATGCAAGAGCGATGCTCGTCCAGGAAGTAGAAGCGGACCAGGCCCTTGGAGCTGCCACGGAGCTTGACCATCTGGGTTCCCGCCTGCATGGCACTCATGCATCTTTCCACTGGACGTCCACGGATATGGCACACAGACGGACGACACAGAGACAGACGGGGCACTGTGAGTGCTGGGCTCCCCACAAGCTTCAGGGGTGCAGAGACCACCCACACTCCCACCTCCGAGCCCATGGAGCCCACCTGAGAGACTGAGGCTGCCCAGCCTGGCGGCTGCCACCTTCCCTCATGGGCCTGGGCCAGGCGCTGTCCCAGGCGGGGCCCAGGTCTGCCACGGCTTTGCTCTCCCTTGCTCTGGCCGTTTGCCCACCCTCTGCCAGCCCCAGTGACACCACATCCTGCCCCAAAGCAAAGTCTACGACTCCCTCTCCGGGCTGCTACGCAGTGTGGCCTCTGTACCGGGCACAGGGAGGTCCCTGGCAGGTGGCTGGCAGGCGGGGGGTTCTCCTGAGAGCCGGTAGAGGGAGGGCCTGGGGGCTGGGCGGCCCAGAGGCCCAGAACAGGTTCTAGAAGGCAGCCCCTGGACCACGCCCATCTTTCGGCTGGAGCAGAGACCCGGGGGGCACAGAGCCCAGACGGGGCCATCCACGGGCCAGCCCTGTCAAAACAGACGTGCGATCTTCCCGTCACAGCCGGGCAGGCCCGACCCACACACAGCCCAGTCTCACATCGCAAGGGGTATCCCGGCCCCGCCGACGGCTCGTGTCCTGCACATGGGGCCTCTACCCCACTGGGGCCGAAGGTGCACTGCCCCCCGGAGCTCCAGGGACTCTGCCCCCAGGCCCTCCCTGCCCCTGACCCCCCATCCTCCCCACTGCCTGCTTGGCCTGCAGCCTCCAGGCCCTGGGGCAGGGGTAAGGGGTGGTCAGGGTGGGCAGACCGGCGTGCGGCAGGAGTCTCTCAGAGGGAGACCCGAGGGGCAGGAGGCTACAGTTCACACCCCTGGGAGCGGCCCCATGCTCCTGGCCCCAGGGGCTGGGAGGCTGGGTGGGGCTCCCTGGGCAAGCCCCCCACAGCCAAGCAGGGCTACCCCCTTACCTAGTGGGCCAAGCTGCCACGGTGGGGACACAGCCACACTCGCTCCCACCCAGAGGAGGGCCTCCGCCAGGCAGGCCACCGCTCCCCCCGTCCGGCTGGGGTCAGACAGCCCGGGGACCGACATGCCGGGACAATAGCCAGGGGTGGCTCCTGGAGGCCAGAGAGGGCCCGTGTCCCCCATCCCACCTCAGCAGCAGGTCAGGGAATGGCAGGGGTCACAGAGGCCCCACGGGCCCCTCCTCTCTTCTGCCTCCTCCTCCTGAGGAGGAGCCCTTCCTTCAAGGCCCCCAGGGGCTGCTCCCAGACACCTCTGGCATTCGCCCGACTATCCCCCACAGTCCGACGGGGCCCATAGGCCAGCCCGCCCACTCCGAGGGGCCACAGAAGGGTCCCCGAGGAAGCAGCGCCCGGAGCCTGAGGGCGGGGGAGCCGCTGCACCTCTGCCCGCCCCGCCCAGCCTCTGCCCAATCCCCTGTGCTAATCCAGCCCAGCTGGCCAGAGGATTTAGGCCAAGGGAACTCCCAGCTGGAGACCAGGAGGGCACTAGGCAGCTGGCAGCATCAACGAGGGCCCAGGCCCCCAGCCCCCACATCCTGGCCAGGCAGTGGCAGCCAAGACAGGTGGTCACCCTGGGGACCTGAAGAATATGGCTGTCAGCCCTGGGGTGACCGTCCTCATGGGACCACCCACTGTTGCTCACCATCGTCCCCATGCTGGACACAGAGGCTGCTGTCCCTGCCCCATTCTGGCCTGAGCCCCAGGAGAGACCCCTACTCCCAATCGCACATGTCTTGCACTTGCCAGGGGCTCTAAGGGGTTCCCACAGTCCCCGGTGGGGGGCGTAAATGGGACAGGAGGAGCAACATCCTGTCCCCTAGCCGAAAGCCCTCTGTGGACTGATCCAGAGCTGAGCATGAACGGAGGGTGGGAGTCCCCAGGCCTGGCTCTAGGGCTCCTGCTCCCTCACCCCGCTCCAGGCCCCTGGGTGTGCAGCCTGTTCCCAAGGACCAGCACCAAGGCCTGACCCCTCTGGGCTGTGGCAGCCCACTGCCCTGAGTGCATTCACCACTGAGTCCTGCCCAGAGCCTGGGCTGCTCTGGGCCTCCTCATGACAGACCCGGCCTTGGGGAGAAGAACCTGGCCCAGGGAAGACCCACTCGCCCATCTGCTGACCAGATACAGGGCCCAGGTCCTGTCACTGCCCCCATTCCATCAGCTGTCCCTCCCCAACACGGGCCATTTCCTCCTGCCTCAGAGCCTACAGATCCTCAAACCCAGGTTACCCCTGCTTAGCCCTGCTCTTCTTTCCTCCCTCATGCCCTACTCTGGGGGGTTCCCACCTCCTTGCCCCCCAGCCCCCTGAGCCAGCCACACCTGTCATCCTAGGTCATGCCCACACGCTCTCAGCCACCAGCTGATCAGTGGTCTCCTGCCATCAGCCAGGGGAGCTCAGGTGCCCTGATCTGCCCATGTAGGGGGTGCACTTGGGGGCACAGGTTGAGTGGGTCCAGCCCCTGCACCCTAGACACCCTAAGTCCTCCTCAGCCCCCCCAAGGGTGTTGTCCTCCGCTGCCCAGCCAGAGGTCCTGTTAACCCAGCCTGACGCAGGGCTCCGCCAGAGAAGGCCATCTGGCACCGGAGGTCCTGGTCGCCCCATCCCCGCTCTGAGACTCCATGAGGCGGGGGACGCACAGCCAGGGTGCTCCGGGGTCATAGGACATCGTGGGGGAGCTCCCGGCTCTGGGGGTGCCCATGTTACCCCACAGTGCAGTTGAGCATGCTGGATACGTGCAAAGGCCAGGCCCCCAGATGACTACCAGGCTGGACTTGAGCCCAAGACAGGCCCCGGACCCCAGTGGCCCCGTCCCCTCATCAGGAGCAAGGTCCCTCCCTTCCCACCCTCCCCACAGGGGCTGAGCACTTGCTCTCAAAGGGAAGGGACAGCAGCACCCAGGAGAAGCAAGCACAGGGCAGGGGGCCACACCAACCCCCAAGTCTACATGTGGTCCCTGAGCCAGCCCCCACCTGCTCCCTCAGGGTCCCCCGAGAAAATCCCTGGGAACAGACCTGGGCCTACATGCAGAGGGACAAGAGCCAAGCCCACCCCAACAAGGAGGTCACAGCAGGGCCCAGGATGGACTCACTCTCCGCCCAGCACCTGGCCCGGCTCCCACCCTGCTTGCCCCTGCGAGCACCACCGCGATCCACGTCCGGCTCAGTCCCAGCCACCAGCCTCCACAGGACCAGCAGGTGTGGCCTCGAACCCTCGAGCCAGCGCACACCTGTTGACAGGCACAGGCCGGGGCCACGGGGGCAGCTGGGGGCCAGCAGTCCTGGCCAGGAAGGAGCAGCAGGGCTCCCTCCCACCCGTTCCTCCTCAGGCCCGCCCCACACACCTCTCGATGGGTTCTCAGTCCTAGAAGCTCAGCCGTTCCCTCTGGGATCCTCACGGCTGCCTGATAAGACCACATACACTGATCTGCACGCCCCCAAGCCCCCAGGGCCCTCTGGGGCAGGGCCGCCCTGTCCTGTCCTGCTGTCCCTGTGCTACCTGGGGCTGGCCCCCATCAGACCTTCAAAAGTGGGCGGCTGGGCCCCCGGTGCCAAGACCAGCAAGCCAGCCCCAGGGGGTGATAGGAGCCAGCACCTGGCACGGCCGTCCAGCTGTCTCGGGTTTGGCCACCACTGGGCAGTGCCGGCACCTGCAGTGGTGGTCCTCATGGAGGCTGGTGCAGGGATGTGCCCGGCCCAGAGGGAGAACAGGCAGGGCCACCTCCCCAGGGGCCTCTGGCCCACAGTAACACTCTAGACCACAGGGGCCCATGGCTGAACTGCTGAACCCATCCTTGGCAGTCGCCGGGAAGTGGACTCTGAGGGTGGCCCCTGTCTCCGTGCCTCAGTCTCCCCATCTGGCAGCAGATCCCCTCAGCCCCTCCCTCCTCTCTTCCTCCAGTGGCCACAGGACCCTGGCTGCAGCCACTCCAAGGGAGGAGCATCCCCGGCTGAGGTGGGACACCACTGGCTTGGCTCTAAGCTCAGACGCTGACCCTGTCCTCACACAGGAGGCAGCAAGAGGCCGGGGGTGGTCAGCGTCTCCGCCTCCTCCCTGGGAAGGCTGGAAAATCAACGCACTCTCCCAACAAAACCCACAAAGGACCCTCAAAGTCTTCCCCGCCTGAGCTCGCGCACACAGGCGGACGGTCGAGGTGCTGCGGGCCCCCTTCCACAGCGGGGGGTGCAGGCACCGGCCCAGACCTTGCGCACCGGCCCCCACCTTGAGCAAACGCACCCAGGGGCCGGGGCGTGGGGCTCACGCCTCCCACCTCCCTGAGCCCCCGGCCAGCCCCTCGCCTCTCAACCCTCCTTCGCCTCCTGGAAGGTTCTCCCAGTGAGCACTTCCCGGGCCCACGGCACTCAGGCACTCAGAGGGCGGCAGCAGCAGGACACGCGGCCCCGCCCTCCGCGGGGTCCTCAGCCCCCCTCGGCGCCCTGAGCTACAGGTCTGCTCTCTGCGGGAGCCATCTCCACGTGCAGCAAGGCTCGGCGGAGCGCAGGGCGGGGAGAGGACGAGGTCAGCGGGCCCCAGCCGCCGCGCAGGCTCCTGCGTGCGCCCACGGGGATCGGCCCCAGCGCCGGCCAGCCCTGACAGGAGGGAGGGACAGGCCCACACACATATGGCGGAGATTATTTAAACGTCTGAGGAGCAGCTCGTGCCCCCTCCCCCTGAGCGTCTGGGCGCCTCCTCCCGACTATTTTTATTCCATCAGGGACCGGAGTCGGCTTCCTCAAGCCCCCCGCCTCGCAGGACTCCAGGATGACGGTGCCCGGTGCCCAGGGCCACGGAGCCGGTGCCGGCCTGGGGGACCCCGGGGGACGGTCAGCCAGGTTGGCAAGGCCCTGGGTGGGCCCCAGATGAGCCTGGAGGAGGGCTCGGGGCTGGGGGCGGAGGACAAGCAGAGGGGGAGGTCCGTGCCAGACACCCCCCCTCCACCAGGATGTGCCTCTTTTCCCTCCCGCAGCACCCTCCCCGTGGGGCAGGCACTCGGCCTTCCCGCAGGGCCCTGAGAGCTTTGTGGGTGGGGACCCAGACCCATAGCATCACCAAGCTCAGAAGCGAGGAGGGCCGGAGGGAGTCCTGGGGGCAGCCTGGTCCAAAGTTGCTCTGCCCCTTTTGGCTGCTTCTGGCCGACCCCACCCTCTCCGGGCCCCGGGCATGCAGACCCCAGGGAGCCACAGCAGCAAGTGCGCAGGCGCGGGGCTGGGTGGGTGGGATGTGCTCCAGTGGTCCCCGTGCCCTTCCACCACGCCGACCGACCAGCCCCAGGCCTGGGCCTTCTCCCCTCAGAAGCCCCTGGAAGCTCATGCTTCCGGGCAGGGACAGCAGCCGCATGGCCCCTTCCTAGCTGGTGACACGAGCTCCTGGGGGGACCAGGCCTGAGGGAAGGCCAGCGGGGACTTCCTGTGTGATGGACGAGCAGCCCACAGATCGCCCAGGCTCCCACAGCCGTGGGCACAGTGGACAAGACAGAGTCCGGTGCCCAGCGCCCTCCCACCAGAGAAGCCCCTGGCCACGCACTGCGCCACCTCGCTGTCACCCAGGCTGCCAAGCACCGTGGGGACCTGGGGTCTTCAGCACAGTGGGGTCCCAACATCCCGCTTTCCTCGGCCTGCCCACCAGAGCCCAGGGCCTGCTCACACCAGCCTCACGGAGGGTCCTTCTCAGAGTCCTGCCCCCTCCCGTCTTGGCAGCCCCCAGCTCAGCCGCAGTGGTGGCCTTAATCAGGTGGGGGAGTCATGGGCGGAGAAGACTCTATAAATAGCCAGTCCACAGCGTCCTTCCTGCCTTCCCAGGTGCCCTGGCTTGTGTGTTCTGTGGGCTCCTGGCCCTGGCCCCAGCCCTCAGCACCTGTGCACTGGCCTGGCCAGGAGCTGGGAGGGGGCATCTGGCCATACACACCCCCCCAGCCAGGGCTCCCCGGAGGCAGGCACCCAGCGTTGTGGGCTTTGTGTGAGGGATCGGCCCCAGGAAGCCCCCGGCAGTGGCCAGGGAAGCAGAGACAGACTGGCAGCGGCTCTGGGGGTGGGGGCATGTTCCTGAAAAGTCACCAGATGGAACTGGGCCCACCTGCTGGGAGGAGAGGAAACTCCTGCAGGTTGAGGGAGGGGTCCCCCCCACATTGGCCAACCGGCCCTGTCCCCACCCCACACCCACCTGGGCCTGCTCGGGAGGCAAGCGGCAGCTGGCTGGGCTGGATGGCCAGGGAGAAGCAGGCACAGAGCCACGGGGAGCCGTCAGGAAACAGAAGAAGGCTAAGCCTGTGGACTCCTCCCCGGGCCCGGTGGCTCCTCCTGGCCAGGGCGGCTTCCTCGACAGCCTGGGGGCCTCAGGCACCTTGAGGACTGTCCGGAAACAGCCAGGCTCTCCCAACGTGACTTCCTACAGTCCCCCCTATCTTGTGCAGGACCCCAGCCCACTCCCCTGCGTGGGCTGGACCAGTGCCCCTGCGGGGCCGGATGGCACCCTCCCTGAGCATCACCCTGACTCCCCTTGACCCTGCTCCCCAACAGGCCCACCACGGACCTGGGAGGGAGCTCAGCCAGGGCCACCTGCACCCGCCCTGTGGTCAGATCCACCCACGGCTTGAACCACAGGGGGAGTTTCCAAAGGTCAGCAGCTCCACTGACCGGGGCCTGCCTGGACCAGGGTAACTTCTGGCCTGTGTGGACCGAGACTGCCAGGACTCATGTGAACTCACGGAGGCTTCCTTCGCTCTATGACTGACTGTCGGGCACACGAAGCCATCCTGGGGTCCTGCAGGGCAGGCTGCCCCTGGCTGGTTTGGAGGCCCATTGGAGTCTGCACAGTGGGCAGCTTCCTCCTCCTCCAGCTCTCCAAGAGCCAGAAAAAATATATCCTGTCCTGGAAAGGGTGTCTGTCTCCCTGCCCGAGGGGCCTGTGCCCACCGGCCTTTCCCACACAGGAAGTCCATCCAGCCGGCAGAAGCCCACGTCTGCTGGAGGCAAAGTCCCAGGAAGGAAAAGATACTTCTGATTACTCATCCCTTCTTGATGCCTCTACCCCCGAAAGCCCTCACGGAGCGTGGAGCTGGACTCTGCATCCGAGAGGGCCCTCTGCACCCCCCTCACGACCCCTGCCCCAGGAGAGGGGCACCTCCCCGCAGGGCCCATCCACTGGCTTTCCAGGAGAAGGTGCCAGGAGCGAGGAAACCACGCCCCCGGCTCATTAGCTGGACAGATGGAGGGCTGGACTCAAGACTCCAGCCCATCTGCTCTGTCCTCAGCTGTTCATTTGAGACTGTTATCTGGGGAGGGGGGGAGCAGCACACTCACCCCAACAGACCACGGCCATGCCACACGTCTCCCCCTCCCAGACGGGGAGCACGAAGGGTGGGCTCACATCTGCTCCTGTGGCTGCCTGCCCCACTCCCCGCCCCAAGACCAGGGCCCTTCCCTCGCTGGCTGCACCCTGAGTGTGTTGGGCCCCCCTGAGCCCTGGGAGCGGCCAGTCCCAACCCTGCTAGCAGGCAGGCATCCTAAACCCCAGGGTTCTGACCAAGGCCGGGTGCTGATTCCACAGAACTCTCTACAGGTCAGGTAGGCAGGAATGTGCTGGGCCAGCCTCTCCCCAGGGACCATCCACCATGGAAGCCCTGCCCCACACTGGCATGAGGGTCTGCGGTCATCGGGTGGGTACACCTATGAGCAGCCCAAGCACACAGCCCCATCTCCACCTGCCATCCTGTCCTCCATTCACAGAAGGCATCTCAGGGAGAGAGGGGAGGTGTGGTGGGGACAGGCATTCCTGAAGCATCCACACAGACTGGACATACCCTGCCCACAGCCACCCTACGAAGGCACCTCCATGCTGTCCCTCTCTTGCACAAGAGACTCTGAGAGGGTTGGTGCCTTGCCTGTGGCCACACAGCTCACTGAGGGCCCCTGCAGGAGATGTGCCCTCAGTCCAGCCGGCAGTGATGTCCCTGCTCCCACACATGCTCTCCAGGGCCATGCAGTCCCTCCCCTGTGTCCACACCAATCAGAGGGCTGGACACACTGGGTCCAGAACAACCGGGACCCAGACAGCCAGCCAGAAGGCAAGCTGTACTCCCCTTGGGGTCTCAGCCCTTAATCAGGAAGTCCCTCTGCATCTGCCTGGGGTCACTCCGGCTACAGCTGTGGCTCCGACCCCCTTCCCTCTCTGCTTCTCTCCACTCCTGGCCCGTAGCAAGTGGCTGCCCTGAGAAGGACTGACAGCTGGCCCCAAGAAGCCCTGCCCCATCTGGTCCCCGCAAGGACAGAGCCTGACCAGGTGCGACCAAGTGCTCTGGTGATGGCAGCTCCGGGCTGTGTCCCCTGTGGATCCCCGCTGTCCGCCCAGAGTAGTGCCGGGCCCCCAGGTCAGGACAGAGTATCAGATCTCAGCAAGAAACTCCCACGGGGGTGCCAGGGCTGGAACCGTGAGGGCCCCGGGAACGTGGAAAAGCGGGCTGGCCCCTCCCAGAAAAGCCGCCGCTGACCTGTCCATGGTGCTGACGAGGTTCAGGGCTGCCCTGCTGCCCTGGAAGAGTGGGGCAGGAGGGGGCTGGACCAGGTCAGCCCAGGGCCCCACAGGTCAGAATACCCCAGATTGGACACCCCCCCCCCCACTGAGGCTGGTATCCCATAGGGGCAGACTGAGGTCAGGAGACTGTCAGTTCGGCTGGGGCTCCTCCTCCCCCCATCCATCGGGATTGTCTCCACTTTTGGCAGAGAAGCCAGCCCCGTGGGGTATGATGGGGGGGGCAGGGGGATGTGCAGGTGTTGTGGGAATGGGAGTGTTCCGGAGGCCCCTGGGGGAGGGGGTCAAGCCCTGCCCTAGTGGGCTCCGTGGGTCACCGATGGACAGTTCAGCACCTGACCCTGGCTGCCTGCAGGGGTCGTCTCAGCCTCCTTCCTTGAGCCCCTGCTGCTCCCTCTTACCTTCGTCCCGGCTGAGCCCACCGGGGTCCCCAGGCTCTTCCATGGCCCACAGGTACCACCCTCACCGATACCGGAGTGGCCCAAGGGGGCGCGGGTGGTGTGCTTGCCCCGAGTGGCCCTGCGCCTGAGCGGGCGCCCATGGCCGATCAGCGAGCGCTGAGCCCGCCGCTGCTGCCAGGACCGCCCCTCCCGCCGGAGCCCCGCCCTCCTTAACCCTTCCCAGCCCAGCCCAGCGGTGGGCAAGGGAGGAGGTACGGAGCTGGGGTGGGGTGGGGTGTCTCAGCTGGCTCAGCGGCTGGGGGTGGGGGCGGGGCATACCTGCTCCTCCAGCAGTGACTCTGGAGAAACCCTCAGCTGCGCTGACCTCCCTCCATCTGGACCAGCCCTCTCCCCTCAGGAACAAAATGCCCTCTGGTTGGCAGCCCCCCAAGACCACAGGGTCCCTCAGATCACTACGGACAGCCTCCCCCAGACCCCATGGGCTAGTTCTCTCCAAGGAGGGTCTCCAAGAATGTCCAGGGCTTCAAGGATGGTGAGGGAGACACTTCCCAGGCTACCCGGTCGGGGTCCGGGTGCAGGATGTATGGCAACCCTGAGGGTCTGGGTCCCAGCCCCAGCCCCTTGGCATCCAAATCCCTCTATCCTTCTCTGCCTCCCCCCACATGTCCTCAGTGAGGGACCTGCAGAAGATCCTGGGACCCAGGGTCCTGCCCAGGCTGAGCAGGGAGCAGTGCAGGGGCAGGACATGTGCTGAGCGGCCCCCACCCGTCCTGAAGGGGCACCTGCCTGCCTCTTCCTGGGATGTGTTCTGATTCAACCTGCTACATCCAGCACCCAGGAGAAATAACATTTCCCACCTCAACGGAAGAGATGTGCGTCCCTCATCCCTCGGGTGCTGTTTTGAAAGCTGCCACTTCTACCCACAGCCATGAGGGTGGCCTGGGGAGGTTTATGGAGATCTGGGAGACTAGGCTGGGGCAGCCTCAAGCAACAGGCCAGAGCAGGAGGACCGGGAGCTCCTCAGAGCTCCCTGAGCTGCCAACGCCCCAGGGTGTGACTGCCCCCTGCCAGGCCAGGCCCCCAGGTGTGGAGGGGTGAGACACACGAGCTGTCACCACCAGCACCTGGATCCTGCCCAGGGAAGGCCACAGGGCTGCTGTGGGCTCCCTTAAAGGGGCAGCCTTTCTTCGTCTGCTGCCACTGGTGGAACCTTAGCCCTCCGGTCAAAGGGGCCACTGCCTGGGCTCTGGGGAGCTGCCCTCCTGAACTTGACAGGGTGACCCTCGTGTCCACATGAGTCGCATGTTCCCTGAGTCACAGTTCCCTGGGCCTGGGGCCACTGAGCTGGCACAGACCCCAAAGGGAGAGGCAGCGTCCTCCCTCTGGCACCAAGTGTGACTAGGGTTCTCTGCTGGCTGCAGTGGGAGAAGGTCCTACAGCTGAGTGGGAAAGGCTGAGGTGGGGTCTGTCAGGCAAAGAGGAGGGGACCAGGCCAAGCCATGGAGCCAGAGGTGGCCTGAGGCCAGGGGGCAAAGGAGGGAGGGGTCAGTCCGGCACCCCTGCACCCGGGCTTTGCAAATCCCCTCACGCAGTGCCCCCTGGAAACAAGCCTACAGCCCCGAAGTCTCAGAAGAGGGGAAACTGAGGCAGGGAGAGACAGGAAAAAGGAGAAGAGACAGAAGGGAGAGTGGGTGATGGAGAGGAGTACACAGACACAGGGTCCCCGGGGAAGGGGCCAGCTCCCCGGAGTGGACAGAAGGAGGTTCTGGTTCAAGTTCAGGTTCCGATGAATAATCCATCGGCTTGGCCAGCCGCCCCCGCGCAGCCTGGGAGCTGGTTTCCCTCGAGAGGCGAGAGGCGGGGCGGGCGGGTGATTACCGGCGGTGATTAAAAGCCGCCTGCCGCACATGTTAATTTGCTTAAGATTCTGATCTCCTAAATCTCCTTTCTGGGCATTTAAGCAAACTTCTGTCTTTGAGAGCATCTGGCCTTGCTGGCAGTGGGTGGGGACGCACGTCTGGAACACGGGCTTGCCAGACCCCCCGGATCTCATCATCTTCCTGTGTGCAGAGGGGACCGGAAGAAACAAACACTGTCAGGTGTGGGGGAGCGAGCCTGGGCCCAGGCCTGAGCCCTGCTCTCTTGGGGTGGGGGCGGGGAGCTCATGCTCAGGGAGCGGCCCTGCTCCTCCTCCCAGCACCCTGTCCCGAGCTGCCCCAGCCCACCCCCACCCCCTCCCCCCTCCCTGCCTCCCTGCCACCTGCCAGCCCCACTCCCCGCCTGGCACCCCAGGGTGGTGCAGGGGGCTTTGCTCCTGCCCAGGGTTGCAAGGGTGGGGCTTCCTCAGCTCTAGGGCCAGAGCCCAGCCTAGATGCCCAGCGCAGGAGGCCTGCATGTCAAAGCACCCCCACCCCCTTAGCACTGAGTCCTCGCCTTCCAGACCTCCAGCCCTGGCGGGTCCTCTGCGACGCTGGATCTGGCCATGAGATCCAGCTGCATCTGTCCTCTGGAGCCCAAACATCTCCAGGAGAAGACACACGGGGGCCAGCCCTGACCATAGGCCTGGAGCCCTGGGTTCCCAGCCAGGCCTGTAAGTTGCAAAGCCCGTCCCCCTTCGTGCCTCGGTTTCTCATCTGTGCCATGCTCAGGGAACTGGGATCCCCAGCGGGCAGCCACCCACAGGCTGCTCTCGACAGCCATAGCCATGGCCCCATCGGGGTCAGCCAAGCCCCTCTCCTTTCGAGGTGAGCCTTGCCACCAGAGCTGACCCTGGGGGTCCAACTCCACGTTCCATACCCATCCTGTGAGCGTGTACCATGCTGGGCATCCAGGCCCTTTGGCGCACCCTCCACTGCCTCCACTGCTCTTCTGCCTCCACTGCTGGGGACAGAAATCAGGCCCCCCACCACCACCACAGCTCCCTCTGCAGCGTCCACCGTGCCCTGAAGCCTGCTCTCCACCCAGAGTCCATGGGATGTGACGTGGCCCCTCTCAGAGTCATCTTGCCGGAAAGCTCCTGCACCTCTGACTTCCCAGAAACACTGTGTAGGCAGCCCCCGCGATGGGTCAGTGTGCCGCCCAGGGCCACAAGCAGGCCAGCACGTGTGCGGACCCCCAAGGGCTGTGTGCACACGCGCACCTGCACAGCCTGTGGGGACTGAAGGCCGCTGGTGAAGACCAAGAGACGGAGGGGCTGAGGCAGGAAGGGCTACCCTGGCCGCGGGCTCTCTACCGCCCCCGCCCGCCCGGGATCGCCTACAGCCAGTCCTCCGGGTCCCCAGCCCCCACCAGCCAAGGGCAGCCCTGTAGGCGGTTGGTCAGGGCAGCCCCCCAGGGACAGCAGACAGCAGACCCTGGCACCTGTGAGCCCAGCCCTGTGTCCCCTCAGCTAACCTGACCGCAGGGCCAGGAGGCTGGCCTGAGGGCAGTCCAGGGAACACCGTGGAGGGGAGGGGCTGTGAAGACCCCCTGCGATAGGAGAATGCCGCATGGAGCCATGCCCTGGCCGGGAGACCCCAGTGCGAGTCCTGCTCTGTCCCTCCTCTGTCCCTCCTCTAAGTCCAGGGGATTCACTGCTCCCTGGACTTAGTGTCCCCATCTGGAACCAAGGAAGGGTCGGCAGTTCTGGGGGCCTCCAGTTGGGGCCATGGAGAAAGATCTGGAGGGCAGGAAGGGGTGGGAGGCACTAGGTAAGGGCCCAGGTGGGGCCAGGCCTTCTGGTGCCCAAGATCCCAGGGCAGTGTCCCCTTTGGTGGCGGCTGTGTGAGGAGGGCCCAGGAGCACTGTCTCGCTCTTCTCGGGGCACAGGCCCTGACCTGGGACAGTGGCCACTCTGGCTCACAGCCTCCAGGAAGCAGAGGCGTGAGCAATCACCTCCCCGCAAGTGGGATAGAGCCGATCCACAGCCACAGAAACCTCCACAGGGCCCTTGGATTTTGTCTTTGGACTCCCGTCCTATATGAATCCCAAGGAGACGGTTCCCCACTGACCTGTCCTAGTAAAGCTGCTGCCTAGCCCCAGGTGGGCCCCCCCAAGAGCCCGCCAGCACCGGGGGAGACCCGGGGCACAGTGAGGGTCTCTGTAGGTCGCCACGCTGCCCCTTAGAACACCCGAGGCAGAAGGGTCCCCAGAGTCCACCAGGTTCAACCCCTTTGCTTTTCAGATAAGGGAACTGAGGCACAGGAGTCTTGCCCAGGGCTCATAGCCAAGCAGAGACAGAGCCCAAGCCAGGCCCCAGGCCCTGACCCCAGGCGTGAGTTCCAAAGGGGGTGTCTGGGAAGATGGCTGGAAAAAGCAAATGCAAGCAAGTCCCAGACCTAGACAGAAGCTCAGGCACAGGGCCCAGGTGGCAGGGGCGCTGCTCAAAGCCCGGAGCCCCTACTGCTCCCAGCACCCCCGTGCCGGCCCCAGAGCAGGGCATGCATCAGCGTCGTGGTCCCGCAAGCCCAGATGAGCCAGCAGACAGCCTGCCTGCAGCTCGGCACTCCCAGGCCAAAGAGCAGGAGGCCCAAGGACGGCACAGCTGTGACACTTGGCGGACCTGGTGTCCATGGAGATGGGGAGACAGATGGGGAAGGCAGAGACCCACTGGCCTGGGTGGTCGTCACCCCACAGCGTCTGGACGGTTGCCAGGGCAGGAGGGAAGCCCCAGCCCCAGGGCTGGTGACTGGCCCCAGTCCCCATGCAAAGCAGAAAGCAGCCAGGGCCCTGGGGCCTCAGACTGACCCAGTCAGTCTGGAGGAGGCAAGGGGATGTGATGCCCTGGGCAATGACGGGGTGGGTGAGCAGGGAATGGAGGCCCCAGGCAGCAGGAGGGGTGGGGGTTTCCGGAAGGCTCTGCCTAACGGGCCACAGCCACACCCCCACGTCTAGCCCCGCTGCACGGACAGACTGCAGTCACCCCCCACCAGCGGTACCCCCAGCCACAGCACCCTGCCTCGTGCCTCCCTCCTCGGCCTCCCACAGGACAGAGCGCCCACCCCAATGCCCCTCGGCCGCTGCCAAGGTCTTCAGGTCTCGGTCCTGCCCTGGGCTGCCGCGGCCCCACCGCATGTCCCGGCCTCTCTGCACCAGCCTGACCTAGATTCTGTGCCCGCAAGCAGCAAGCACAGCCAGCCTGGCACCAAGACAAGAGGCCGGATTCCAGCACCAGCCGCTGTGCGTCCAGCACCCCAGCCCACCTGGGGAAACCCCCACACCACGGGTGGGGTCTGTCGGGAGCTGCCTCCCGCCGACCCACCCCTTCCATGGCCCAAGCCCATTGCAGGCCACACGCCCAGGCAGCCAGTCTGCGCATCTGGGTGACGCCCTAGATGCAGGCATGAGAGGTCACCCAGTTACTTGCATCGATTAAAACCACAGAAATCCTTGAAATTAAAAGCAGGTGGCTCAGTGGGTGGAGCCTCTGCCTTCCGCTCAGGTCATGATCTCGGGGTCCTGGGATCGAGCCCCGCACCGGGCTCTCTGCTCAGCAGGGAGCCTGCTTCCCCCTCTCTCTCTGCCTGCCGCTCTGCCTACTTGTGCTCTCTGTCTGTCCGATAGGTAAATAAATAAATAATTAAATCTATAAATAAATAAGTAAATAAATGCACAGATGCAAATGTATGCAACTCGGCCCCTGTCTTGGGCTTCCAGGCCTACAAGCCTTGGGCAAGTTTCTGGGCCGGGGCCATTCGGTGCAGCCCCGACCCCAGGGCCAGGTTCAGCCCCCTGCGTGTGCCCCGTACCAGCCTTTATGTTCCCTCCTGGCCTGTGTGCAGCCCCAGTGGTCAGTCCCTGTTTGTGGGGCCCCTGCTCTGTCAGTCTTGCACTTGGGGCTTGGAAGGGAGTGGAGAGCAAACCAGAAGAAGCCCCCAACATCTGGGAAAGGCAGAGTAGCAGGAATGGGCTACTAATGGATGGGGATGAGCGGAGGAGGGCACCCTCCCCAGAGTGCTGAATCCTTCGCAATGCCCATAAAAGACCGGGCCACTTCCTGCAGAGCCGGAGCCTCTGGGGGTCCGGATATGGGATGAGGAGTTGTTTCTCCAGCTGGACCCAGCACAGGAGGGGCGGGGCATGCAGGTTGGGGCCAGGCCGGAGCGTGCCCGCTGCCGCACGGTTGCAGGGGCAGGAGAGCGCTCAGCCCGGGGCCCGGCTCAGGGCGCAGAGAGGGAGCGGCAGGGGTAGGAGGGGCGCTGGCCCCGAGGCCGTCAGCACCCCCCTCACTGCGCCCAGGACGGACAGCCCCGTCACAGGGCACACCCCTGGAACCTTCCTCCTAGGCCACCCCCGGCCCCGGGCCATCCACCATGTGCCCCAAGTATGAACTGCTGCCAGATATGTGCCGTCGTCCCTGCGGACCCCGGCTCACGTCGTGCCCCTTGGTAGGGCGGAAGCCACGGACGGACCCCGGTGGTAGCACACACGTCTGCAGCAGCAAAGCCAGCAAACAGCTCAGACCAGCGGAGAATCGGTGGAGTCGTCGCCCATGGGGGCGCAAGCTCCCGGAACACGCCCACAGTCATGCTGGGCTCTACCTCCAGGTGGGGGCCGGAGCCTGGGCTGGGGAGGGGGCTTCCAGGCTGACTCCTGGCAGGCCTGGGTTCCCGCCGGCAGCTAGGACAGCCTGGGTGACATGGAATGTGGCCAGATGAGCTGGGCGCCGCCCAAGCCACAGGAGAGGAGACCCCCAGCCTGCATCACCACATGCTGCGGCATCCCCGGCCACTTCACCGCTCCTCCCAGACAAGCCGTGGCTGCGTGAGTGCACGTAGTCAAGGCCACTGAGACGGAGGACACCAGAGGCTCACCGGGAAGTTCAGCTTGGCCTCAAGACCATCTGCGCGGCAACAGGTCTGTGTGGACCATGGATCCGCATGGGGAGTGGGTGTGTGCTAGGGGCCTCCCTGGGGCAGGGCCATGCCACCCACTGCTCACCCCATGCCCAGAGCCGTGCCCGGCACACAGTTTCTCCCTAGGTGTTTACCGAGTAACCTCCGCAGATCCGACCCCAGCAGCAGGGAGGGCCAGGCCGTGGGGGGTGGCAGTGTCCTGGGAACACCCCTACCAAGCCATTGTTCCCATGGGATTCGGCTGCTGCCCTGCGAAGGGCAGTCTCAGTGTGCTACCTTGCAAGCCAGCCCCCCATGCAGAGTGACTGTCCCTCTAACTCCCCAGGCGTGAGAGCCAGGATCTGTGGCTTCTAAGACAGGCAGTACCTTGATCAACTAGCAGGCAGGGAGCAAAGTACCAGAGGAGCTGACAGCTCAGGGCAGGGTTGTAAACACAGATCAGAGCAGGGGTGTGAACACAGAGCTCGGGGAGGCTGGGGGTGTGAACACACAGTTTGGGGAGGCCGGGGGTGTGAATATACAGTAAAGGAAGGGTGGAGGTGTGAACACACAGCTCGAGGAGGTTGGTGGTGTGAACACACAGCTCGGGGAGGT
>RCUC01137367.1:0-16350 GCA_003697995.1 Taxidea taxus jeffersonii | reverse complement strand
GAGCATTTATTGGGCACCAACTGTGTGCTGCGAGCCGCGGGGGTGGCTGCCGGTCCCGCGGGCCCACATCCTGACGGGAAGCAAAGCCAGTGCCCTAATGAACGTGCCGTGTGCATCTGGGCTCCAGGGCCGGTTAGCAGGGCTGTGAGAAAATGCAAGGATCGGGGAGGTGCTCGGCCAAGGTCGGGGCAGGAAGGAGAAGGGTGGGACGTTCAGGACACGGGAGCAAGAGCCAGGCTCAGAGGTCAGCTGGACCGGTGCGGGAACCGACACCGAACACTGGTGAGCCCGCGGCAGATTGTGGTCTGTTCTCGAGGACTCTGCCCACTGCCCGCAGGGTAACTGCCCGCGGAGGGACGAGAAAGGGTACGAGAGACACTGCCTTTGGAAGCGAGGACACCCAGGCCAGCAGGCCCGGCCAGCTGGCCAACAGATGCTTTCCTAAGCAGAACGGGGTTCTGGAATCTTTAAAATTTAATCAGCGGTTCCCCTTCCAAGTTGGAAGGTGGACTCTAAAGGGTTTGCATTTCTTCATAGATGGCAGAAGAGCGAGAGACAGGCCTGCTGCTCACAGACGTGCCCGTCTTCCTCCCGGGCCCCGATGGCCACGGCTGCGGGGGGTAGGACTCCTGCCTTCCCCCAGGAAAGCCCACAG
Organism: Taxidea taxus jeffersonii; assembly: GCA_003697995.1. Taxonomy (NCBI): domain Eukaryota; kingdom Metazoa; phylum Chordata; class Mammalia; order Carnivora; family Mustelidae; genus Taxidea; species Taxidea taxus. The sequence goes on along the minus strand of RCUC01137367.1, from coordinate 15,695 downwards.
ACTGGACTTGACCTCTGGGGTTTTTAGGAGAGCTCCTAACCTACCAGGACTCATGCCCAGGAGGGAGAGACGCAGGGCAGAGAGGTGGTGGGCGTGGGGATGACCGCTCGGACCATGGCTCGCCTCTTTCCACAGTAGGGCCGTGACAGATGCTGGGCTCTGGCCTGAGGCACAGAACGCGGGCCAGTGGACCCACACAAATGGCTGCAGGGCTCTGTGAGCCTGCCACGCGGTCAGCGGCTCTTCTAGAAATCAGCCGTGGCGAGCAGGAAGCTTCCTGGAGAAGAGTGCTAGCACGCCGGGGTTAGGCTTCCAACAGCCATGGTGCCCACGAGAGCATGGTCACCTCCATAGCCAGCAGCCCTGAGACTTGACCCGGGACCTCTGGCCACCCAGCTTGTCAGCCTCCTCGGCTCAAGCCCACTCCCGGGCCTGCACGGGGCCAGGCGTCCACCCTGCTCCCAGCACCATGCCCTCCCCCAGTGCTGTGTGCCCGCCGCTCCCTTTCCGGTTCGTGCAGATGGCCGCGACCCTGGGGTTTCTGCCGCGCTCATCACCATGCTGCCGCCTGTCAGCTGCTGCTTCTCAGGCTTTCACAGGGACCGTGAAGAAAGACACTGAAACCCGTCTGACGCCTGCAGGCCGCGTTCTCTCTGCCTTCTCCTTGCTCCTCGCAGACCAGGGTCTCCGCTCAGCGGGCCCTCTGGCTCCTTTGTGCCCAGCATCCCAGCAGGGCCCCTCGACGGCTGTCCTTGCCCTGTCCCGCCTCCCTTGGTGACACACAGTGCCCTCAGATGGCTCCTTGCCCTCCCACACCTCCACGTTTCCACTGCACACTCAGCCAACCTGAGCTCCTGCCGTCCACGACCGACAGAAAGCCACACAGCCCGTCGAGAACACGGGACCCAACGTGCAGTCAGTGACACGTAGGACCTCCCAGAGGGCTCGCCCACAGAGCACCGGGACACGTGAGCTCAGAGACACACTCGGGGAGACCGGTGTCAGGCAGAAGGGCCGCCGACTGAAAAGGAGCCCAAATACCCGCACACGTGCCCATGACTTTTCACGTGTCCCTGCGAGCAGAGACGCGTGGTCACGTACGAGTGTGCGCGGTCAGCTCCTGGGGGCACGCGAGAGGCCGAGGGCTCCGGTTGGGGCCCCGGGGCTGCCCCCAACCTGCCTCTCCTCACCGTTGTCAACATAGCTCCAGACAGATGTGACGGTGACCGAGACAGAGGGCTGACAAGGTGTTGGACGCCAACATAAGATTCCAGTCTTGCTCACTGGGAGTACCTCGCCGGGGCTGTGGTGTGTCCGCTGGGCGTCGTGGGGGCGGACACACTGGGGTCAGGGGAACAGGCTCGCTTCATTCCGAGCTCCATCCCCCACAGCCCCCGCCGCCCCCGGGGACAGCCAGCTGGGAGGCTCCGATCCGGCGTGCCGCCACCCAAAACCCTCTGTATCCTTTATACAAGCGTCTGGACCGCCCTGTTGGTGACCCTCACAGAGTGCCTGGTGCCCGAGATGTGCCCTGTCCTCGCCTTGCCCCGAGGGGACGACGATGGGTCTGGCAGCTCTGGGAGGTGGAGGGACCCTCCTGTCTCTGCCCTGCCCAGGCACCACGCTGGACCCCCGGAACCCAAACACAGCACCTCATACACAGTCCCCTCACATGACATCCTGTTGGTTCTCCGGAATGTTCCCTCCCTCGCCAGGTTCACCATCTGAGCCTCCCCAGAGTAATGCTCCCGGGGATAAGGGTTGACCTTCAGATCACGGCTGGGTTATGTGAGCGGGAAAAAAAGCAGCATTGATCAGTTTCCTGGTGGTGTCTAGAGCTAACTATTCAACTTCCCACAAAATACATCAGGATGTAAAATGCAAAAGTGAGAGAGAGCACCTTCCCTCTCTTCTGTTGATCTGGGCAGACGTGTGAGTGATCTGCGCGGGGAAGCGCCCACGGATGCAGTCGGTGTGTTTTAACCATGGACACAGAGACACCCTGTGGTGGCCACCTCTGCCGGATGCTGACCTGCTCATTACCGCCCCCGGGAGCCCGGAATTAAGCGGCCCTCAGTGCCCTGGCCCCGCACACGGCGTCACGCAGCTGCACGGCTGGCTCGGGAAGATGGCACGCGGGTGTCATCGCAGCCATGACCGGAGCCTCCAAGGCAGCCAGATCAGTGCACCGTCAGTGGCCGGCAGCTCAGTGACAAGGAGCCATTAGGAGCCAGGCCTGACCCTCGGTGTGTGATGAGTGGCAGAGAGATGGCCGTCGGCAAGCTGCTTCGGCGGGAAAGGGGGCGGGGCGCGCCGAAGGCAAGCGGCCAGCAGCCAGCGCCAGCTTCAGAAGACCAGCCTTTCGGGGCAGCGGGGCACCAGGCCCTGGAGCCCTCGGGTTGCCTCCCCTACTGTGACTGCCAGAATCAGGGCCGGGGACCCCTGGGCAGAGCCTGGCATTCTGTGAGCTCGGTCCCACGTGCTGCTGGGCCACGGGGCACCCGCCGTCTGGAGCACCTCGAACCTTGCCGAAAGCCCCTGCCTCAGGGTTACCAGCCGCAGAGAGAAGACAGAGAGGCGGGGGGCGGGGGCGCCAGGTGTGCCTGACCTTCTTTCTCTGAAGAGCCCGGGGCTCTCTCTGGACAGTCTGCGCAGGGACATGAGCCCGGGGGGACAGGCACCTCCACTAAGTCTTCCCCCCAGACTCACAGGGAACCGAGCCTGGGAGGGAGCCGAGTCCAGGCTGACCGCGAGCACCAGGCACCTTGCCCATAGGAAAGCGTCACGTTCAGCAGCCGGGCTGCCCTGCCCTGTTCCATGAGTCACGGCTCGGGGCAGCTAAACGTTTCTGAGCACGAGGCTGACACAGAGGTCAGAAAAGATGTGTATTAAATAAAGCATCAGTGAGGGGTGGATCTAAACACCAAGCCCTAATGGCAATTCTGGATTTAACCAATTAAGAAAGAAAACCCTATAATAATTCTGGCCAGCCACTTGGGCAGATCAATCAACGTGAGCAGAAGAGCTGGGGCCGGCCAGCAGACCCTCACCATGATTAGCGCAGACGGGGGGGCCACGGGGGAAGCCCAGGTCGGCAGGGTGTGGTGGGAATGAGGTTCATTATCCTTGTGGCGTTTGCTCCCCCAGCAATTGTCCTCGACCCCAAACTTAATCTCATGCGTGCCATCTTCTATTCTGTCTCCCTTTTTCCCTGCAGAATGGGGCATGAGGCTTTGAATGTTCCTGCCTGCGTTCTAAGGACTTCTGGGTAGAGGTTTACGCTCGCACGGGGACCCAGCCAGGACACTGGGTGTAGGGTTTGCAGGGTGACACCTGCTGTCCGATGTAGTCAAGCCCGGGTCCCCCAAGCTCTCTGAAATCAGCCGCTGAACGTGATGAGGGCCAGGTCAGGCTCCAGAGCCTTCGGCAAGCTCCCATGAGCACCCTGTGACCGGGGTCAGTGGGGGTGGCCTGCCCCACGGCCCCAGCGAGAGCCAGTCCTCCTGCTTGAAACTGTCCAGCTTCCATGTTCACGTCCAGCAACCAGGTCTACGGAAGTTACTTTTTTATATGCCCACCTGGCTTTGCAGATGCATCTTTAATGTCACTTAGAAGTTAGGCTTCAGCAAGATAAAGCTCGGTATTTTTTGTTTAGTTTTCCAACAAGAGCTGAAGCAACCACGGGACTCCCACCTCCCCCATGGGCACTGCCGATGACTGCTCCCCACCCCCGCACCCCTGCATGTGGTCCTTCCCGCCGTCTGGAGGCTGGGGCTCTGCCAAGTGGGGTATGTGTTGGAGTCATCGGGATGGAGCCTTCCCAGGAGGCTGAGCCCCTGTGGCCCACAGCTGTCCAGCCAGACATCTCCCTCTCTGCCAACGAGCGTGGGGGACGCCCTGCAGGCCATTTCTGCCCATGCAAGTCCAGGGCTCTTAAGGAGAAGGGGCACTCCCCTTAGGGCACCTGCCAAGCCCCATGCCAGCCTGACTTTCGTCTCTTTCAGCTCTGAGACCAGGATCTTCGTCCAGCAACCATCGTTCTCCCTTGCTCAGTGTGCGCTCACTCCTCCAATGCTACCCTGGGCTTCCTCTAGTCCCACTCCGCTGCTGGCCTCACAGAACCATCAGGCATGACCCTGGGTCCCTCAGCTTGCCCACTGCGGACAGCTCCCTGTCCCCGTGGTTTCCGGGGCTCTGGCCTCCCTGCTCCCTGGTGGCTCCACAGGGCCCTCTGTGGTCACTTTCCTGCCTCCTGTCTGTTATAGTCCGCGCTTCCTCTTCCCCGGACCCCAACTCTGCCCATGCATGCTCGCCGCACCGTACGTGATCCGCAGCCTGCCTACTGCCCAGTCTGCGACCATGCTCGAGCGACTCGCTGTGCCCCAGCCTCCCTGGGGAACCACGTGCCCTGTGGATATGTCAGTGGATGGTGGTGTCCCGGCCGCAGCCCCACAAGACTTTCTCATTCCCCCCTTACTTCTCACCACCTGCTTGCAATGATCACTTTAGCTCCTAGATTGCTCTCGAAGGAGATACCTGCCTTTCCTCCCCCTCTGGAGACAGGGAATCACTGTCTGGCCCACAGGCCTCCAGCTGCCTCCCAGGACCTCAACCCATCCCACTACCATAGCCTTGGTTACAGGACTCCCTGGACGTCACCAGTGCCGGCACCACAAGCCTGAACACGATGCAGCCCAGGCAGTGGCAAGAGTGGACATTTCCCACGTGCTTTCTGCCTGTTGAGTGAGTGGAAAGCAGTAGATACTTCATTCCTGGGAGGCGGGCACAATTACAACCCGTTTTCCATTGGAGAAAACAGGCAAAGAGGTTAAGGAGTCTGCCTTGGGAGCCGGGAAGTGCCCTCCAGGCCCATGACTGGGCTTCACACCGCCGGGTTGCTCCAGGACATCCAGTGTGGGGGGCGCCCGGTCTGGCCGTGCACTGGGTTCAGCGTCCCTGAGGGGCTGCCCTCGCCTGTGGCTGTGAGTGGCCTTAGGCTCCCTGAGGTGCCGGCACCAGGAGAGGGGCTCAGCTTCCTACCCACGCGGATGTTCACTGATTCCGTTACCCTCTGCCCCTTCCTGATTCCAAATGCTGAAAGGGGCGGATTTGCAGGAGAACCGGAGCGGCAAGTACACAGAGTCCCGCCTTCCACAAAGGGGACGTCCTCTGGCAGTTTCCAGAGTCATGTGAAAACAAGTGCCTGCCCCAAGCAGCACACCCGCGTAGGATCCTGAGCCCCTGGCTGACATGGCTAAAAATAATGAGCCTTGTTAACACATTCAAAACAGTGGCACGAAATTACAGAGGACGCGCAGAAGACCGTGTTGGCGGCTCGGCATGGGGTCGCTTTCCTCCCATGCAGCTCCGTGGGAATTCTTCAACACGCTTTCTCCCAGAGGCATGGGGCTGGCCCCTCCGCAGCGAGCAACATGTTCTTACTCTAATTACACTGGTAATTAGAACTCGGCTCTTTGAACCTCGACCAACCACTCCCTCTCCGGGGAGTCACGTGGGATGTGAAGCTTTCCCGCCGGCTTGCTCTGGGGAGGGCTCCCAAAGACCCAACCAGCCTACGCATCGATCTGTTTACCTGCTTATTTTGTGCTTCCTGACCATGAACCGCTGGTGTCCAATCACGAATCTGTGCTCTGTGCCCGCAGAAGGGCGAAGAGCCTTCCCCTGCCTCTCGGGGATCTGAGTGTGCAGCACACGAGACTGGATGCTGGTTCGTCCCACTGACACTGGTGATCGGGCAAATGAAGGACACAGAAACCGAGCTCGGGGAGTACATTGGGTCTGTTGGTTTTGAAAAGTCTGCTTCTGTGCATGCCTTTGAATAACGTATGTCTCAGGTTTGGCAGTAAATTCTCTCCTACCAAAATTTTCAAAAATCAACTAACCCAAACGATCAGGCTGATTTCCAAAGTGATTTCGACAGAATGAATAGTAGCCTTGACTAAATGCCAGAGTGAATCCTCTCAAACCTCACATGTGTGACAAGAACAAATTAGTCCATTTTGAGGACTGACTCTAAATGAATATTTTAGGCTGTGAACAAACCGGGGAGATTCCTGGGCATAGAAATCTGATCTCCTACCCCCACTGCAGAGACATCCACTGACAGCACCCAGGAAGCACAAATGACAAAGTCATCCACCCTCTGTGGGCCCACTACCCAGTGAAAGCGCAGGTGCTTTCCCATATTCAAGTCTGTAACTTGACTATGGGAGCACCGGTCGTAACCACCCTAACTGGGACTCAAGGAGTGACAAAGGAAGGGAAAGGGGTCTCTTTCAGATTCCAGGAGATCTCCAGTGGCTGCATGTCTATCTTGTCCCACCTGACTTCCTCCTTTGTTTTTTAAGAACTTATTAATTGAAAAAAAATTTCTTTTTTTAAAGATTTTAGTTTATTTTATTCATTTGACAGAGAGAGAGAGAGAGAGAGCACAAGGGGGGAAACAACAGCAGAGGAAGAGGGAGAAGCAGACTCCCCACTGGTCAGGGAACCCGATGCAGGACTTGATCTCAGGACCCTGGAATCATGACCTGGGCCAAAGGCAGACACTTTACCCACTTAGCCACCCAGGTGCCCTGGGAATATACTTCTTATTTAAGATTATAATATTATATCCATGTTCTGTTAGATCTATGCTATATAAAGTCCTTTGGCCAAATCTTTTAAAAGAAAAATTTCTAAAATCTTCTTGATTGAAGGGGTGAAACTATAGCTGGAAAAATTAACCCTCAAATTGCAAACAGTTCAGAACCACAACTAACCAGAACTAGGTCTGAAGCTGCATCTCAATGAGAATGGTGAAGACTGGGCCCCCAGCCAAGACTAGGAGATGTATTGGCTCCAGGTGTCTAAAGGGATTTTTGCTCAGTCATTAGCTGACCACTGGGCTAACTGAACAGAGAGTTCAGTGCCCATGCATGATGCAAAACAGACTTTATGGAATTAGTTCATGGAATTTACTAAACAAATTGCCACAACAAATGCCAAGGAGGGGAGAGAATCTGATTTCCAATGTTGACATGTTGTTGTATTATATCAAACATCCAGTTTTCAACAAATAAATCACGTGACATGCAAAGAAACTAGAAAGTGTAGCAAATACATGAGGAGGGGTGGGATGGGATGCAATCGATAGAAGGTGTCCTGTAAAAAACCAGACACAGGCCTTTCTAGACAAAGTCCCTCGAGTAGCTATTTAAAATGTGTTCAAAGAACTAATGAAAAGTATAAGAAAAATGTCTCACCACATAGAAAATATCACAGAGGGAGAGAAATTATTTTTAAAAAGGACCCAAATACAAATTCTGAAAAGTACAATAACTGAATTGAAAAGTCCATCACCAGGGCTCAGCAGTAGATCTGAGACAAAGAGAGAAACAGTGAACTCAAAGATATATCGTTTGAGATTGTCCTTCTCATAAACAGAAAGAAAAAAGAATGGAACAAAACAAACAGAGCCTCAGAAACCTATGAGACACCTTCAAGCACACTGACATATACGTGATAGGAAACTCTTAATGAGAGAGGTAAAAAGGGGCAGGAAGGCTATCTGGACAAATAATGGCAGAAAACCTTCCCAAATGGGATGGAAATCATTAATCTGTATTTGCAAGGAGCCCATCAAACTCCAAGTTAGATAAACCCAAAGAGGTCTGCATCTAAATTATGAACTGTGGAAAGAGACAAGGAGAGCATCTTAAAAGCAAGAAGAGAGAAGGGACCCATCACACACAAGGGATCCTTAGTAAGACAGATAGTTTCTCAGACACAATGAAGGCCAGAAGGCAGTATAATGACATTTTAAAATGCTGACGGGGCATGGGAAATGCTGTCAACCAAGAATTCTATATCCAGCAAAACTATCCTTTAAGAGTGAAGGAAAGATTAAGACATTCCCGGATACACAAAAATGGAGTGTTTCCCTAGCAGACCTACAAGAAATACTAGAGTCCTTCAAGTTAAAATGAGAGGATATGAGACAGTGACTCAATTCCTTACAAAGACATAAAAACACACCAGGAAAGGTAACTATACAGGTAAATATAAAAGAGTATAAACGTATTCTTTGTTTGCAAGTCTTTTTTCTGATTTAAAAGAAAGTAGCATAACACAATTGTTACAAATCTGCGGTGACAGCCATACAACTTGTTAAGGAAGCAACTTGCAGGACACTGCAGAGTGAAGGAGGGAAGAGCACTACAGAGGAGCACACTATGGGGTTAGGTTGGTATCAATCCAAACCAGATGCTTCTAGGATATTAACGGTAGTCCTTAGGACAGCTGCCAACAAAATACAAAATACAATAAAAGAAGCAAAGGGCATAAAAGGGTACACGAGAAAATATACATTTAACAAAGAGGAAAACCGTAATGAGAGGATAGAGGAAAAAAGATGGTACTTAGGAAACAGCAAGAGGGCAGATGTAAATCCCACCTTATCAGTAATTACATAAAACAGGAAGGGATCAACACTTTCGTCAAAGGGCAGAGATAGGCAGAATGGGTAAAAATAAAATCATGCAATTATATCTTGTCTGCCGGAGATGCACTTTTCATCCAAAGACACAAATGAACCGAAAGTAAAAGGACGAGGGGAGACAGACTGTGAGAGCCGGAAGCAAGCAAGCACAACGCGACGGCGGAACTGGCGCTGGGACAGTGACGCTCACACGGACGGCACAGGCTTCGAGAGGAGAGCAGCACTAGACACAAAGTAGGACACCTGGCCCACGTGGCCGTCTATCCGGAACGGAGCAGGTGTCAGTGACACGCACCCAAACCAGCCTAGAACACGGGAGGCAAGAACTGGCGGAACTGAAGGGAGAGGAGTTAACTCACCGGTGACCAGTGGCGATTTCAAGTGCCTACTTCCAGTAACGAGTAGAGTGGCCAGAGGGAGGATCCAGGAGGAACTATAAGACCCGAAGGCTGCTCGGAGCCGCCCCGCCCCCCCCCCCCCCCCCCCCGCGTCTAGAGGAACAGCTCACCCCGCAGGGACCCGTGACCTTCTCGAGGGAACGCGGAGCGTTCTCCAGGACACGCAGCGTGTTAGACCACAAACTGTAATAAAATCACAATAAATTTAAAAGGATCGAAATCCTGAATGTTCTCTGATCACACTGGGATGAAATGAGAAACCAATAACAGAAGGAAACTTGGAGATTCTCAAATTAGTCTGGAAATTAGTCTGCACACTCCTCAACTGTCAAAGACAAAATCACAAGGGAAGTTAGCGGATACTTTGAGGTGAATGGAAGCAAAAACAGGACTTACCAAAACGCACGGGAGGTTTCTGAGGAAGCGCCACACTGTTTTCCACAGAGGCTGGCGCGTGTTCCGTTCCAGCAGCGAGCCGCCGGGGTTCCCGCTGCCTCACGGCCTCAGCCACAGGCGCTACTACCTGTCCTTTGAGGGGACCCACCTCGTCGCTGGGACGCGGTGCCCCACTGTGCATGCGATTTGTGGTTCTCCGACGGCAGATGACATTGAGCGTGCTCCGTGTGCTTGTCGGTCTTCTTTGGAGAAAGTCTAGGCGGATCCTTCGCTCCTTTTTCATGAGGTCACTTGTTCACCGTTGAGTTGTAAGAGTATGGTCCCGAGACCCTTGTCTGATAACCTGAACACGTGTCTCCCGTTCTGTAAGTTATCTTCTCATTTTCTTGGTTTGGCCCTCTGGCGCTTGGAAGCTCGTCGGTTAGACATTGACGATATCGGGTGCTGGTGCGGTGTGAACAGCTGGGACTTCCCCACACGGCTGCCGGGAGAGTGAGAGGCACAGCCCCGCCGGAAAACGGGCCAACAGTTTCGTTAGGTTAAACACGCTCGTTAGGTGATCCGGCAAGCCGCTCCTGTGAGTTTACCCAAGGGAAATGAAAATGAGTTTCCCTAAAGACCTACACACAAATGTTTATTTGCTTAGAATCAGCAAAAAGCAGAAACCACCTGAATGTTCCGCAGCTGGGAAGCGGATGAAGAACCTGGGATTCCGCGGTACAACGGGACACTAAAGACTAAACACCCAGAACACGAGGCTTACGTTTCCAGTCCATCGTGGCGGGACCAAAAGGGGCCCACGTATGGTTGCGGTGGAGTGGTCTTCCGGAAGAGGGGCAGCAGTGGGGTGGGGCACAGATCAGGGGTTGACAGGAATTAAGGGGGGAGGTTTTGACCACAGAGTCACAGCACAAGGCAATTTTGAGGGAGAAGGAATGGTTCTGCGTCTTCTTTGTGGGGCGCACGGGCCTCTGCACATTGGTCAAAACTCACACATCCATGCATCAAAAAGGTGTCTTAACATACGTAAATTTAAAATAAAATGAAAACTCAATCGTGGCAGGACGGGTCAGACAGCCGCTACGTGTGTGTCGCGAACGCCGTCCACCGTACAGCCTTGTCACGTCACCACGGGCTGGCCTGAACTCGTGCAGCTCTGCGCGTCAGCTCGGCTCAAAACCGGTCACAAAATGAACCAAGGAGAGCGGGCGTTCACCGACCAACAGTGGCCGATCGATCAGCAGACTGTTTTCACAGTAATTACTTTCCCTAGGCCGTGACACTCCTTAAGATGCTCTCCCTGCAACGGCAGTAACCAGCTACTATTAAGGCCACGCACAGCTCCCCAGCATGCGGAATCGATCCCGCGGCTCTGTCTTCGTCTCTCCACGGCTGCCGTCATTCTGCTCGATCTCACGATGAGCCTGCATGGGCCAGAAAGTTCGCGTGCCCGTCAGACCAAAGATGAGCACGTCAGCGCGGTTCACATGTACGAGTCGCACCCCCGGAACGGCGGGAGAAGGGACAGTGACAGGCAGCGTGAGGCGACGCAGAGAAGTAGAAGGACCGGTGATTCGGTGGCTCTGCTGTGCCTTCAAGCCTCTCTCCGTGGACTCCTGCCGTTACCGTGTGTCATGGCATGCGGTGGTCTTTGCAGATGTGATGCTGTCTGCAGGGAATCTGCTCTGACTTCCACTGTCCTACTTCTAGTGACTGAGCTCTCGGGGGGTGCGGGCCGTTAGGTCACCTTTGTCTTGCCCGCACTAATTAGATACCGCAGGACACCAGTGTGGGCACTGCCAGCTCAGAGCCAGGTCACATCCACCGGCACGGATGCTGCTCCTCACTGGCAGAAGCGGTTCAGTCCGTGGCCACCGCCAGCCTCTCTGGATAGAGGGTGTCAGGTGACAAGAAGTCCTCATGCAAGGGACACCTCTGAGCTCCCGGCGAGGGTGGGGCATGTCGCTCGGGCCCCACGACGCTGGCTGGTGTGCTTGGCCTGCCAATGGGGGGACAGTGCTGACGGGTCACCTCTGTTCTCCTCAAATCCTCTGACACTGAAGCCTCACCTCCAGGGTGACGGGGCCTAGAGGTGATTCGGTCCCAGTGCTGCACAGGCAGAACAACACAGCCCAGACCAGGGGGACAGGCCAATGACAGGCACAGATTGAACCAGAGGAGCCTTGCTTGGCCTTTGCCATGTTAAGACACACATTCTCCTGGGTGTGACTCCACCACGAGCCCCAGCACTGCCTGCTCCTGGTCTCGGGTCTCCTTGGCGTGTCGGCTGCACGTCTGGACTGTGTGGATGTGACTATTTTAGGGCCCCGATGTGTCCAGCTGCATGGCGGCGCACCGTGGATGGCAGAGTGTACCGAGTTTCCGCTCGGGCTCGGATACAGACGCACCGCACCTCTCGGAACAAACGAGCTGCCATCTGTCGTTGGCGGACGCCTGTCACCCCGTCAGTCCACGATCCAGCCCAAGGCCCGCAGAGGCTCCAAGCCAGGCCCCAGGTGAAGGCTGGCCTGCACAGCGCCGGCTGCGCGGGGGAAGGATGAACACCTTTTAGGCACCCACTTTCATCAATTTCAAGGGGAGAAGAGTTGATGGAGCTTTTGGTCAGCCCAGAATTCAGAGTTGTAGGAACGCCACCATCCAGAGGACCAGGGGCTCTCAAGGGGGTGGGCACGTGTGGGCGGGTGCATATCAGAGGCCCCTGGGCCTTTTCACAGCCTTCCATGGCTGGACCCACTGCAGAAGAAAATGATGCCTCTCTGTGTGGTGCAGACGCCTCCCAGGAGACACATGTGGCAGGTCAGGGGACTGAGCATCCCAAAAGGACTTCAGCCTGATTTTTTTTTTAATTTCAGTGTTCCAGAATTCATTGTCTATGTACCACACCCAGGGCTCCATGCAATACGTGCCCTCCTGAGTACCCACCACCAGGCTCAACCAACTTCCCACCCCCGCCCCTCCAAAACCCTCAGATTGTTTCTCAGAGTCCACCGTCTCTCGTGGTGCGTCTTCCCCTCCGATTCCCCCAACTCCCTTCTCCTCTCCATCTCCCCACGTCCCCCGTGTTATTCCTTATGCTCCACAAGTAAGTGAAACCATAGGATACTTGATTCTCTCTGCTTGACTTGTTTCACTCAGCATCATCTCCTCCAGCCCCATCCGTGTTGGTACAAAAGTTGGGGATTCATCCTTTCTGATGGAGGCATCATACTCTGATTTTTAAATAATCATCTAAGCGCTAAGTGCACGGCCTTTCTCCAGTGATCTCACCTGCCAGGCGTGCGGCCCTCTGTCCTTCTCCCCCGGAGCCTGCTCTTCCTTTAGATTCAGAGACTCTGCTCTTCGCTGGTCCTTCTACTTCTTGGCGTCGCCTCACGCTGCCTGTCACTGTCCCTTCTCCCTCCGCTCCCAGGGGTGCGACTCCTACCACCTGTTCTCAAACCTGTGCCTCTTCTGAGCTTCAGCCCTGGGCGGGCGGCTGCCTCCGGGACATGGACAGACTCCGCACGTGCGGACGGCAGCGCTCGCCTCCCCGCAGACACGGCTCTTCTGTTCTGAGCACACGTGACGACCTCCTCTGCCAGCCAAGCAACAAGTTAGAACACGAGGCCATCCATGATTTTCTGCTCCGTAATCCCACACGTTCACCTGACCAACCATCCTCTAAATCTGAACCCACAGGCACCTTTCCCGTTGAGACGGGCCCAAACTCCTGGAAACTGTAGGTCCTCTAACGGCAAGCCACGATGGGGAAGGCTCGGAGTGTGACTGTGAGCACGTGTGTGCGTGTGTACACACATCTTCCGGAGTGAGGAAACACAGTGGGAGGGAGAACACCGCGTTAGGGCAGGTGTATGTGGATCAGACAGATAACCAAGGCTCGGTGGCCATGCGTCAGAATTTGGGCCATGTCACAGTTGAGTTAGGCTTACTTATCCGGGAGTGACCGTCTCTCATCACCAATGATCATTCTCTGATTCTGCAGATGCATTTCCCTTGGCCTGAAAATCTTTCACAGTGCTGGTCCGTCTTTGCTGGAAAGTCGAGTCTTCTCTACAGGGGCCTGGTCTTGTCTCCTCTGTACCCCTCCCCCATGTCCCTCTGCAGATGTCCCTGTTGCCTCCTCAGGGCGGAAGCATCAGACACTGTCTGGATAGGTCGTCGCGTTTTCTCTAGTCAGAGCTACAAAAAAGGCAAGAGTAAACCCACCGATCAGGCTGGAAAATGAGTGCCTACCTCATGTAAAGTTGCCTAAAAAGAGAAAAGCCGATTGAACCCTGGAGAAAGCAAGTGGTGTGAGCACAACAGACACTGAGGTTTTCAAGTGATAATTCTGTGCTCCTTCCCAGTGGTGCCTGGAGAAGACGGCCCTCGAGGGAGCTCGTAGACTCCTTGACCTGCCAGTCCTGATACCATGTGTCCCCGGGTGAGTGAGACGGTGCGTGTACTGGGGGCAAATGGAGGATGTCTGTTATGGGGGCCCTGGCTCTCCAGCCTTACTGGTCTCAGAGGAAGGGTGGCATGACTTACTGCTGGAAGTTCTTTACCCTCCCCTTTATCCTCACGCTCCGAACACGGCTTTGTGGTTCTTCCGGCTAGAAGGGACACAACTTCCCTGCCCTGCCCCGTGGCCCCCAGCACCCCGGACGGGTGTTAGCAGACCCGGTTAAGCAGACCGGGAGTGTGCTGGAGTGACGGGCCAGCCCCCTTGCTTCTCCGCCACTGCCCAAGCGGAGCGTGCGTGGCTCGAGGGACATGAGGACAGACAGCACCCCAGCCCGTGGCAGTGGGCCCGGCCCCACGGAGCGCACACGAGGTCGCTGGTCCCACCCAGCCTGCAGACCCAGGAGCTGGGGCCGGAGAGTTGAGAACCGAAGGGCAGGCAGCAGGCTGGACGCTGGGGCAGGATTTCTGCGGCACAATTCCTTCTTCTGTGGGAAACCTCGGCCTGTGGTGGTTCGGCCTCGGCTGAGTGTAAGAGGCCTCCCCGATATTCTCAAGGGACTCGCCTTTGCTTAGGGCCCACTGATCGTGGGTATTAGCTGTAGCTACGAAACGCCATCACAGAGGCACCGAGACTCGTGTCCGATTGACGCTCCGGCTACCACAGCCCAGCCCTGGCGACACACAAAACGGTCGCAGCTGGCGTCAAGGGCTGCGTTTCGCCGTCACCACATCGGGAGCGGCTCCCCTCGGTGCCACCGGACGGGGCTGGCCGACGCGGACCACCGGGTTCTGTCCCTGCCCCGGGACGCGCTCAAGCGCTGGTACCGGCGTTTCCTGGCCCGCTCTCTGCACACAAAGCCCAGGAGGGAGCCCCAGTGAGGGGAACAGGTCGCTCGGAGCAGTCACCCACTGGCGCGGTGACTAACAGCCCTTCCCAACAATTATCTAGTTAAAGCACCATTAACAGTCAATGACATACATCACAGAACTTATTGAACCCATTAAAGACTAATTTACTGGCTATAAAAATATGGCATTAAGAATTTATGGATCATTACCTTTCATCCTGGAATGAAATATTGCTGACGGAAACTCTTAGAAGCCGCTGAAAACAATTACTCATTAAAGCCACATGAAATTAAATGATACGGCGTAGCAGAAGAGGGGAGGAGAGAGAGAGGAAAAGAAAAAAAAGAATCAAGCGAAAGCAAAGTTTGAAAATGTGTTTTTGAGTAGAAGCCCTAACTTTGTGCGACACTGAATGGATAAAGATTATATTTTCAAACAAGATTAAGATCTACAATTAAAGAACTCAAACGAAGTAATTTTAATGTGCCATAAAACCTTCTTTTTGGAAAAATGTATTAGATCATGACTGATAAAAATTCTGATCGTGATTAATCACTGCTAGGTATTTTGGAACACTATTATGGAGAGTATAACAATGTTCAAATTAATTAATTCCTTAAAGGGTTTTAAAACATAATACGATGTAACAGCTGTTGTAGCTTTAAATATGATTATTTCTTTCCGCACTGCAACCAAATTTGTCAGTCAGAAATCAACCCAATCATTGCAATTTCTAATTTGTTACTCTGCAATGAGATCAACTTAATAGAGATGAGCCCCTTGTCCTCGGAGAGACCGTGCGCACACTCGCAAACCCTCCGGTCTGTGACCTATGGAACGTGCACGCGGAAGTGGTCGTGGCTACCGCTCACGTGGAGCGCCCAGGGGTCCTGGCCGGACGGGCCCGTGTGTGAGCACCAGCTCGCGTCCTCTCTGCTTTGCGGGTTCTGCTTCTACAAAGTGGCTGGGCCAAATAGCCCAAACCCTTGTCAGAAAAGTACTGAGCTTAGGATAAAAACATCTTCTAAAACATTTGTCTGTTTAAGAAAGAGAGAGAGTGAGCGCGAGAGCAGTGGGGCTGGGGGGGG
>RCUC01137366.1:0-29230 GCA_003697995.1 Taxidea taxus jeffersonii | reverse complement strand
ACCCTGGGATCATGACCTGCCAAAGGCAGATGCTTAACCATCTGAGCCACGAGGAGCCCCTTGATTTTTTTTTTTATCCTTAGATTTCCCAGATTTCTAGGAGTCTCTTTTCATCAATTTTACTGAGAACTTGGTGACCACTGACAGTCTTGAGACTTGAATTTTTCTTGGCGCCTGAGTGGCTCAGTTGGTTAAGCAACTGCCTTTGGCTCAGGTCATGATCCTGGAATCCTGGGATTGAGTCCCATATCCAGCTCCCTGCTCAGAGGGGAGTCTTCTTCTCCCTCTGACCCTCCCCCCTCTCATGCACTCTCTCTCTCTCTCATATATATATATATATATATATATATATATATAAATAAAATCTTTAAAAAAAAAAGACTTGAATCTTTCTTTAGCTCTGTGAAGTTTTCTTCCATTATTAATTGTTTCCTCTGCTTCATTCCCTTTATTATCTTTTTCTGGAATTCCTGTCAAATGGATGTTGGAGCTTCTGGATCTCTCCTCTATTTCTGGATCTTTCTTTATTATCTGTTTAGCCATTTGCATTGTATCCTTAGAGCATTCTTCAAGTTGATCTTCTAGATCATTCCTTGTCTCTTCAAGTATGTCTCTTCTGCTATTCAGAGCATCTATGGAGTTCTTTATTTTCAAGATCTTTGGATGATAATTTTTAGTATTTCTAAATTTTTAGTATTTCTAATCTCTTTTATCTCTCTGAAGTTATTAATCACACTTCTAAAATTTTCTTCCCTTATATTATCTGTTTCTTTAGGTGTTGGTGCCTTTGTTTGCAAGTTTTGTGTCTGTTGTCCTTAAAAATATGGTGATTCCTGATGGAGTACTCAAATTTGTACATAAATACCTTTCTGATTACCAGAACTTATCTCTAGTGACTTTGAGGGAGAGGCCAAACACAAGATCAGACAGACTGTCCCAATTCCTTGATTTATGAGCATGGCTGTTTCCTCTTTTTTCTGGAGTTTTTGTTCCATCCAAGGTTTCGCCAATTTTCATCTGGGTCCCAAGCCACATAATTATAAGCAATTTCTTTAAGTCCATTTGAGGTCTCTCTTTTCTCAGCCTGGAAGGCAAGTCTTTACATGTTCTACTTCAGAGCCCTCTCCTTTGTCCCACAATAATACTACTTCCATTTCCCATTCTGAACTTTCTTCCTCCTCTGGCTCGGAATCTTCTACTTCTTTAGTTGTAACAATCTCCAAGGCATCTTTGGTTATTTTCTCAACTCCACGCTTCATATTTACCACAGTATGGCACTGAAAGGTTGAATCCTTTCCTCACATAATTCCAAATCCGCCTCTTCTCCCTCCTTCCCAGCCTTCAAGACTCTTGCCTCCCTCCTCTTCTAACTCTGAGCCCTCTTCCTCTCGAGGGTTTGTTTTTCCTTCCGCTCTGAAGATTCTTCCTCCTGAGTCTCTAAGTTCTTCACCTTCTCTGGTTCAGCAACCTTTACCTCTTTAACAAATAGCTCAAGCCATCACTAGTTTCTTCCCCAGTTCCATGCTTTGAATTTACTAGTTTTATCTACTTTTTCTTGAATTTATTTCTTCCTCCTTTCTTTTTTCATTTTGTAACTCATTTCATAAGTTATTTCTGGCTTGTAAATTTGATGAGGCTTTGCGTATCTGAAAAGGTCCTTCACCACACTTAAGGCTTAAATGCTAATTTAACTGGATATAGAATTTAGATTCAAAATCATTTTCCCTTAGAATGTTGAAGACATTAACTCCATTGCCTACTAATGTTCAGTGTTGCTGATGAAAAGTCTGCTGCCAATGCAAGTCTTGCTCCTTCATTTTCTCTGGAGGTTTGTAGAATGTTCGCTTTATTCTTTACATTGAGAGGGATTTTTTTCTCGTCTTTTCTTTGTCCAGTTCGTCCTCTACAATGTCTCTGTTCTCTCCTGTTACTTCTCTAGGATGCTCTATCTCTGCGTCCATCAACTGTATTGCTGATGGCTTCATCCCCACTTCCCATGACTCTGTGTTTTTGTGATTCATTATGGGACAATTCCTTACCTTGGTTTGTCTTGTACTCTTTAGCTTCATCTAATTTGCTAGTTACTTCTTTTCTTCTAAAAATCAAATTTTCAATATCCTCAACTATTTTAGAGTGTGCTTCTTCTATTTTCTTAATCCTGTTTTTTATGTGACTAAATCTTTTATTTGTTACTACTCCTTTTTGGTACTGGAATTCTTTGGATTTTTCATTCTAAAATTTCTCTCAGGTCATATTTTAAAAAAGATTTAAAATTATTTACTTGAGAAAGAGAATGAGCACAAGTGTGAGTGCAAAGGTCATTCAGGTCCTTTTTAAGAAAAGGAACTTCAGGTCATTTTTAAGAAATTTTCTTATCTTTTTAACCACTAAGTCCAGGTTTTCCATCAAGCCTTTAAACTTCATCATGATAACTACTGATGTATCTCTGCATTTTCAGTCTAATAACTGAGCCATCTTCTGGTCAGTTTCTGTCAACCGAATTCTCTCCCCATGGTGCTATTTTCCTATTTCTTTGTGAAAGTCTAGTAATTCACTCATTCATTCCTTTTTTTCTTTCTCTCAGGATTTTACTTTTTTAAAAAATATTTTATTTATTTATTTGACAGACAGAGATCACAAGTAGGCAGAGAGGCAGGCAGAGAGGGCGGGGTGGGGGGAAGCAGGCTCCCCGCTGAGCAGAGAGCCCGATGTGGGGCTCGATCCCAGGACCCTAGGATCATGACCTGAGCTGAAGGCAGAGGCTTTAACCCACTGAGCCACCCAGGCGCCCTCAGGATTTTACTTTTAAGTCATCTTTTTATCCAGTGTAGAGCTCGAACTCACAACCCTGGGATCCAGAGTTGCATGCTCTTCTGACAGCCAACCAGGCATGCCAAGTCCAGCAATTTCTGACTGTACATGAGACATTGTAGATATGTATTTAAAATGGAAGTGTTTTATTTTCCTGAAGGGTAATTTATGTTTTTTCAGTCCTGCTAAACTCTCCCAAACTAAAAAATCTTAAAAATATCTGTATGTATCTATATACATCTATATATACATATCCAGTGAAGGTCCTTCTCCTGGAAGGAAGTTATCTGCAGAGCAGGATTTGGTCTTCAGCACAGCTGTGTCTCCGTGCCTGGGCAAGGGATCCAGCCTGAGGAGACACACACACACACACACACACACACACACACACACACCCCAAGGGCTTTGTAGTATATCTAGAAATCTGGGATTGCAATACCTCCATCTTTGTTCTTTCTCAAGATTGCTTTGGCTACTCAGGGACATTTGTGCTTCCATACAAATTTTAGGATTATTTGTTCTGGTTCTT
The DNA here is from genome assembly GCA_003697995.1 of Taxidea taxus jeffersonii. Classification (NCBI taxonomy): domain Eukaryota; kingdom Metazoa; phylum Chordata; class Mammalia; order Carnivora; family Mustelidae; genus Taxidea; species Taxidea taxus. The sequence continues at coordinate 25,890 of RCUC01137366.1, read as the reverse complement.
TGAAAAATGCTGGTGGTATTTTGATAGGGATTCCATTGAATCCATTGATTTGCTCATAGACATTTTAACAATGTTTGTTCTTCTAATTCACAATCATGGTACAATGTTCCATTTGTGTTGTCTTCAATCTCTTTCTCATTGCTGTATAGGTTTCAGAGAACAGGTCTTTTACCTCCTTGGTTAAATTTATTCCTAAGTCTTTTATTCTTGAAATTATAAATGGGATTGTTTTCTTAATTTCTTTTTTTACACTAATTTCTTAATTATTTACACTAATTTGTTATTAGTATAAAAGAAATGCAGCAGATTTCTGTGTATTTTTGTATCCTACAAATTTACTTCATTTATCAGTATTTATTTATTTGACAGAGAGAGACACACAGCAAGAGAGGGAACACAAGCAGGGGGGGTGGGAGGGGAAGAAGCAGGTTTCCCGCTGAGCAGGGAGCCTGATATGGGACTTGATCCCAGGACCTTGGGGTCATGACCTGAGCCAAATGCAGATGCTTAATGACTGAGGCACCCAGGCACCCCCTTCATTTAGAACTGATAAATAAAAAAACTGATAGTTTTTTTTTTTTTTGTAAAGTTTTTAAGGTTTTCTTTATTTAAAGAAGACTCCATGTCCACTGCGGTGCACAGTGCAGTGCTTAAATTCGTGACCGTGAGATCAAGACCTGAGCTGATATCAAGAGTTGGATGCTTAACCAGCTGAGCCACCCAGGTGCCCCTAAGGTTTTCTGTATATACTATCATGTCCTGTGCAGATACTGACAGCTTAACTTCTTCCTTACCAATTTGAATGCTTTTTATTTCTTGTGTGATTGCTGTGGCTAAGACTTCTAGTACCATGTTAAATAAGTGGTGAATATGGACATCTCTGTCTTGTCCTTAATCATAGATGAAAAACTGTCAGCTTTTCACCATTGAGTGTGATGATAGCTGTGGTTTTATTTTGCTGAGGTATATTCCCTCTAAACCTGCTCTGCTGAAATCCATCCATTTCATGAATGGATGTTGCATTTTGTCAAATGCTTCTCTGTATTGAGATGATCATATATGGCTTTTATCCTCTTGCTAATATGGTACATTCCACTGATAGATTTCAGAATATTGAAACCACTCTTGCATCCCTGGAATAAAGCCTGCTTGATCTTGCTGAAGGATTTTTCCCCCTATATTGTTGAATGCCATTTGCTGTTATTTTGTTGAGTGGAGTTTTGCAACTGTTTTCATCAGAGACATTAGCTTGTAATTTTCTTTTTTGTACTATCTTTGCTTTTGAGGTCAGGGTAGTGCTGGCCTCCTAGAATGAATTTGGAAGTTTTCCTTTTCTATTTTTTTTTGAGAAGGATAGGTGTTAACTCTCCTTTGTGTTTGGTAGAATTCACCTGTGAATCCATTTGGTCCAATTTTGTTTGTTGGGAGATTTTTGTTTTGTGTTTTTGATTACTGATTCAATGTCATTACTAGTAATTGGTCTGTTCAAACTTTTTTCTTTTACTTTTTTTTCCCTTTAGATTTTATCTATTTACTTAGCATAAGCAGGGGGTCAGCAGACAGAGGGAGAGGGAGAAGTCTCCTCACTGAGTAGGGAGCCCAATGAGGGGCTCGATCCCAAGACCCTGGGATCATGACCTGAGCTATCCAGGTGCCTGTTAACATTTTCTATTTGTGATTCTAGATGTTTCTAGGCATTTATCCATTCCATTTCTTGAGGTTGTCTAATTTGTTGGCCTGTAATTTTTCATAATCTTATAATCCTTTGTATTTTTGTGATGTCCATTTTCTTTTCTGTTATTTTTTTTTAATCTTTTATGGTTTTTTTGTCTTTCATATGTCTGTTCTGATCTTTATTTCCTTCTATTTTGGGGCTTTGCTTGTTCTTCTAGCTCATTTCAGTATATGAAATTGAGATTTTTCTTGTTTCTTCAGTTAGGCCTATATTGCTATGAATTTTCCTCCTAGAACTACTTTTGCTACATCTCCAAGATTTTGGGCCATTGTGTTTTCATTTTCATTTGTCTCCATGCATTTTTTCATTTCCCTTTTGATTTCTTGGTTTACCCATTCAGTGTTTAGTAGTGTGTTAACTTCCATGTACTTATGTTCTTTATGGCTTTTTTTTTTTCTTGTGATTGATTTCTAGTTTCATACTGTTGTGGTAAAAAAGAAGCTTGATATGATTTCAGTCTTCTTATATCAAATGAGATTTATTTTGTGGCCTAACATGTGATATATTCTGGAGAATGTTCCATGTGAATTTGACATGAAGTGTATTCTGTTTTGGGGTGGAATGTTCTATATGTATCTGTTATATTCATCTGGTCTAAAGTGTTGTTCAAAGCCACTATTTCCTTGTTAATTTTCTGTCTGGGTGACCTGTTGATGTATGTAGGGTATTAAAGTCCCCTGCTGTAATTACTGTCTATTTATCCCTTTGTGTCTGTTAATTGCTTTATGTACTTAGGTCTAACATATTGACACATAGATATTTGTAATATCCTCTTGTTTTCTGGTTTTATTGATCCCTTTATCATTATGTAGTGCTCTTCTTTGTCTCTTGCTACAGTGTTTTACAGCCTATTTTATGTAAGTACTGCCACTCCACCTTTTTTTTTTTTTCCTTTGCATGTTAAATGTTTTTCCAGCCCTTCACTTTCAGTGTATGTGAGTTTAAGTCTGAAGGGAGTTTCTTGTAGGCAGCATATAGATAGGTTTTGCTTTTGCTTTTTCTTTTTTTAATCCAATCACTCTGTCCTTTCTTTTTCCCTTTCCTTTGCTTCCTTCCCTACTTTCTCTTTCTCTCTGTATCTCTTTCTCTTTCCTTCTGTTTCCCTCTCTCTCTTCTTCTTTCTCTTTCTCTTTCTCTCTTCCTCTCTTCTCTCTCTTTTTCTTTCTGTCTTGTAAATGCCATGCCCAATGTGGAGCTTGAACTCATGAGCCCTAGATCAAGGGTTGCATTTTCTACTGACTGAGCCCCCCCATCCCTTTATCTTTTGATTGGAGCATTTAATCCATAGGGGGCCTTTTACGATTGGAATATTTTGAAAATGATATGCCTCCCTGTGCAGTTAAACAGAACATTTATCGAGTGCCTCCAGTGGGTTTGAGGTTCTCCATTTTTGCATGGGTGGACAAGGTGGTCCTGGGCCTTCTGGTGAAGGGTCTACTGCTTGGTCGTTCCCATTTTCACCACTGATGCCATCCCTGCCAGGTAAGATTTCCTTACCACCTTATTATTTGCTGACTCAACTATTTTAAGCATAGAAAACCCACAACACTGGCCCTGGTAAAGTATAGAGTGCACCATGATCTGAGCTCCTCTCCTACAGAATAAAATGCAGGGCCTTTTGGGACACCTATGAAAGAATGCAGAACAATTTCCATTTTTCAGTCAAGGAGAATGAGATGATCAGAGGTCTATGCTCTGAGCAAGTGGAGATATATTCCTCTAAGTTATTCATAGCTTCTTGGATACTTGATGGGTATCTGAGGACCTGCTAGGTCTCAGTGGCTGCTGCTGGTGTTCTGAATCTTCATCACTCACTTAAGGGGGGCCTGGACAGTATCGTTTGTGGTAAATTACATGAGAGTCAGTTACCTCCATAGATGAGAGGAGGGAATTGTAGTTAGCATTTGAGCATGCACTAGCCTCCTACCTTCTCACTGTTGGAAATGTAACTGTTACAGATATGCGACAAGTCTGTATATTAGCAGCCCGTGATGTCCGAGCTGTTGAAGATGACTGGGTTAAACTATGGAAAGGTTCCAGTTAAAATTGCAGTGCCCTGAATGAAGTGGTTTATTCATTTTATCTGCATCTAGGTTACCTAAATTATGTACCCTCTTTAAAAATAATGACATTCACCTCTTCTTTTGGAATAATTATTTTTATATAATTAGGGTCCTATTTTATTTCTATAAGTACCTGAGAGAGAAAAACTATAATTGTAGTAGTATCTTATTGAATTCTGTTCCACTAATTCAGAACTGGGGATAATTTGGTAAGACAGAGTAGAAATGTATCATTACTCTCCTAGAAGAATGTAGGGATAGGATCCCAGATATACTTGTGGTTACTTAAAAGAAGAGCTCACAGTTTTCAGACTCCTTGAAAATGTCTGTTTATCTGCCAGTAATTACATGGGAGTTATTCAAAACAACCCCTCTCCTGTCTCTACTTTCCACTTAGTTTGACTTTAGTTTTAGTTTCTGACTACTTTAGTTAGTCAGAATAACTAATTAATGTCAGTTATGAAATCGCATTTTAAAAATATTTATGTAAGCCTTCTCTTCAATTTTTTTAAATAGATTTTGAGGTGGGGGCAGGAGCAGAGGGGGAAGGATAAGCAGACTCCATGCGGAGCACTGAGCCCGACGCTGGGCTCAGTCTCACAACCCGGAGATCAGGACCTGAGCCCAAATCAGGAGTCTGATACTCGACCGACTGAGCCATCCAAGGGCCCCAGCCTTCTCTTCAATTTTGATGACACTTTAAAAACCTAATCCAATAGTTAGGTTTCCTGACACAAACAGGGGACATCTGAGATGTAGGGATCTCCTGAGGCCCAGGAAAGGTGGAAGCGTTAACCAGTGGCATTTTCCAAATGCTGACCTAGTCCAGGGTGTGGGGTTATGACAGGGTAGCTAGAGTTCATTCTTTTCCTTACATTCAGACTTTTTTATTGAAGTCCTCTACAGCAATTTAGATTTTGCTGTTTTCTAAACTCTTACAATATAAAAGTATAAAAATACATGACTGATGCTAAGCAAGGTATGTTTCAGTGTATTCTCCATTTGAATACAAATCATTAGTTAGTAGAGTCCAGATGAAGATTTTCCGTATGGTCCAATTTTAGCTCTTTAGGGATTAGCCAGACTCTTTGTCATCTTGATCTGTTGCCTCTTTCCCTGTTTTGTTTTGTTTTTTTTAAGATTTTATTTATTTATTTGACAGAGAGTAGGCAGAGGCAGGCAGAGAGAGGGAGGAAGCAGGCTCCCTGCTGAGCAGAGAGCCTGATGTGGGGCTCGATCCCAGGACCCTGAGATCATGACCTGGGCCGAAGGCACAGGCTTAACCCACTGAGCCACCCAGGTGCCCCTTTCCCTGTTTTTCTGATAGTCATCTGTGCTGCTGGGGATTAGGCAGAGAAAAGTGATTCCTGCCTGACTTCTCCTCCCTCCCTTGATAAGACTGCACGCACACAGAGTGACTGTTCCTCATGAACCATTCATGCAGCAGCTATTATCTTCAGCCTTCTCGTCCATTTTTATTTAATCCTCGTGCAAACTGGATGGGAAACCAAGGCTCCAAAGTTAATATTGCTTGTCCAGAATCTCACAGCAGAGCTGGGCTTCAGGACCAAGTCCATCTGACCCCATTGCTGACACCCCTGAACACACGCCACCTCTTTGGGCCCTATGGTCTTGACTGTTTAACACGTGTCTGTCTCTCCCACTGAGGGTGGGCTCCTTCAGAGCTGGAGCTGGGTGCCGGGTACAGCTGGGACCCTTTGTTGTTGACTGAACGGGGCTTGGAGGTTTGGTTGGGGTTGGGGTGGGAAGAAGGGTTGGAGTGAACTGTGACAGAAGAAAGCCCTGGGGTAGGGTGCTTATCTCTCTCTCATTTCTGTGGGTGTTTGCGGCTGCATTCTAAAACGGAAGACTGGTGCTGGAGGAGACTTCTGTCCTGTTTTTAGGGGGCACAGCATGTGTACTGACCGGGCAGCCCTTTGACACCTTGAAAGTGAAGATGCAGACATTCCCTGACCTGTACCGGGGCCTCACCGACTGCTGCCTGAAGACCTACTCCCAGGTGGGCTTCCGCGGCTTCTACAAGGGGACCAGCCCAGCGCTGATCGCCAACATCGCCGAGAACTCGGTCCTCTTCATGTGCTACGGCTTCTGCCAACAGGTGGTGCGGAAAGTCGTTGGATTGGAGAAGCAGGCCAGGCTGAGGTGAGTTGTGGGCACTAACGCCTTCTTTGTTTAGAAGGACAACATTGTTGCCTTTTGCAACATTGTTGCAAAATTGTTGTCAAAATTTTTATGCTACCTTATGGGAAGAGTGTTTCCTTTTTTAAAATAACTACTTTGTTTCTGATCCTGAAGTTGTCACGTAAAACTTGCAGAAGGCCGGTCCGTAATGCACCATGGAGAAGGAGGCACCCTTACGCCCTGGTGTTCTTCAGGGAGATGCTTTTCAGATGCCGCTGGTGGTACTGCTTCTCTTCTGGGCTTGAGGGCTGGACGGGAGCCACAGGTACAACCTGTGAGCCGAGCTTTGGGTTCCCCTTCCTCAGCACAGGGCAGAGGACTGGAAGAAGCTGCCTGAGCCAGACGGGCTGGAGAGCAACTTAGAATTTTAAGAGGAGTTGGAAGCATCTGTGAAGATGCAGATGGACTGACTCTCTGGCCGAGTCTGCCCAAACATCGGACTTCGGCTTGTGCTGCATCCTCCCTTGCATATTTATTTACGCAGAGACCATAAAGGATTCAGGAACCACTGGGATGTGTAGCCCTCCCTTTTTTGAATGTTGGTTTATTTTAAATCATTTAAAATTGTATCAGGTTCATGGTTGGGTGGATAGCCATATGGGTTGTTTTGGTAGGAATTGGAAACCCATTTGCAACTCAGGTCCCACCTGACTACAGTAGGCCCCTTCTATACAGAAGTGTTCTCTGGAGGTGCCTAGTGGTCTCAAAGATGTCCCCTTTTGTAGGCAGGAGTTTTGTCTTCATGGATGGAACGTGTTTTTTAAAGGCTTGGGACTGGATGGAATCACCCAGGGAGATAGCATCTGTAGAAGGCTGTACATGGATTCCAGGACCTTCCGGCACAGAAGGGGTCATGAAGAGGAGGAGGAAGTAAAGAAATAAGCAGGAGAGAAACCAGGAGAGTGTGGGATCTCATGCTAGAGACTGACAGAAAGAACACTGTATCGACTGTCCCTCTTCCTGCTAGAGGGGGACACTTTCTCTGGGATGAGACGGGAAGTTTAGGTCCCCTGCAGCATTCCCAGAGGAGGATGCCTTGTGGAGAAGATGGAGGTAGGAAGCAGCCATATGAGGTTCTGGAGGAAGTCCTACAGCCAAGGAGGTTCTGGAGGAAGTCCTACAGCCAAGAAGCCATTCTGTTTCATGTGGCCTCACCCTGTACCCTCCTCTCTGGTCCTGGTGAGGCGGGAGGGGGCTGTGTCTTCATCCCACAGAATGGTGTTTGCCTATGACCTGGCAGGGAAAGGCCACCTTAGAGTAGATGGAGCTGGGGCACCCACACCTGTCCTGTTTTGTTCAGCCCTCCTCATGATCCTGTGAGAGCAGCAGATCCCGTGCTGTTCTGTTTTAAAGCTGGGGACTCCGACTTGCAGATACTGGCTTAGGATCCTATTACCTGAGCTCATAACAGCGCAGGACCCAAAGCCATGTCTTCTAGAGTCCAAGTCCGGTACTCTTGCCATAAGACCAGAGTCGGGGCTCTGGACTGTGTGGTAGGGGTCAGGTCTAGAGGAAGGCATGGTCAGTAGAGGCAATGAAAGGAAAGCACTACTTGGAAGAGCCTGCTGTGAATTTCAGCAATGATACTGTAAATATTTGCCTGTCCTTGGCTTGAATGCCACCCCGAGTAGAGTTCTCCTTTGACCTTTGGCCGCATGCGGTCTTAACACAGCAGGAGGGTTCAGGTACATGCTTGTCAAGTGGGTGTCAGGCAGCTGATTCTTAACCAAATCCCATCCCGGGCCCGCTGCAGCTTCCATTCCACGTCTAAACACCTCTCCTGCAGGTGCAGCCCGGGGCCGCATGCGCCTCACCGGGCGCCCAGGTAGAGGAGTGGACTCAAAGTCCACCGCAAGTCTGCTTTGGCCTTGTTGCTGCACTAGAACAGCGCGCTCGTACTCGGGCAGCTGACTCTTAGGCTGAAGGGCTTCCACACCGATTGATGCCATCTCTGTTCCCGCAAAGCTGGCCGCTCTGGCTACCGGTCAGCAAATTGATGAAGGGTCCCCGAGGGAAACGAAGCATGGATCTGCAGGCTGGCCAAAAGACAGCAGAAACACTTTAAGCTTTGGTCTCGACAATCCGCTGAGTAGGTGTGAACCCTGTTGGACAGTTTACATTCGCTAGAAGCTGAGCGCAAGCAGAGTTGCATGTCGCCGGGTAATGGCCTCATACCCAGTTCTCTGGAGTGAGAAGCGAATCCAGACTGCAAGCAGGGTCTCTCTCCTGGGAGAAAGCCTCGCTCCCCGCCAACTCTTCTGGGAGCAGGCAGGCCTGGACCCCGCCCTCCGTCTGCCCGTGGCACCGAGGCCAGGTCACCAGGGAACAGAAGATCGGGGCTGAGATTGGAGGCAGCCCTTGATTATATATTCCTGTCTGACCTCGGTTTATGTGACTGTTTAACCGAACCCTGGACAGTCGCCTGTGCTCGGTCTATTAGGCTTTTGTTCACGGTTTGGGGAAAACTTGTGAGGGGATCTCAGTAGCCAGGGGAGGCGGTCACCTCACGGGTCTGTGGTGTCCCGGCGGTTGGGTGATGGCGGGCTGCTGGCTTGAACAGGTGAGAGTCAGGGAGCCAGTTGTCTTGTGGGCAGCTCAGTCTTCCTGCCCGGCCCCGGGCGCCAGCCGAGCTCTTGTGACCGAACACTCCCGGGTTCGAAGGGATCTTATTTTCTGACCCTTGTGAACGCTCAAGAGAATTCCTGACAATTGATTTCTCAGACTTTTCCCCGTATTTTTGAACTCTGATGGGACCTCGTTTTCACAACCCTGCTGATGGTAGCAGACCCTCCTGAGGTGAAATGAATGCTTCTTGTGTTTACGTGCATTTGTTTCTCTGTTGAGATTCCCGATGTAGCCATTTTACCTCCAGCCCTCAAGCTTACTGACCTGCCCTGCCTTCACCCCTCCTCCTCCACCATCCTTGCTCCTGCTGCCCCCTGCGGCTGAGGTCAGGAGGTCATCAGCGGAACTGGAAAATCTTTTTTGCAATGAGCAGCTCTTTGGTTAAAGATTTATTCCGGGCTCTCATCTACAACTGTTTCTTTGTGGTTGTTCCAGGTTGGATTTGGGGTGTGCGGGGATGGCCCCGGAACCTTGCTTTATGAAGCTTAGTGGCAGATACGCTGAAGTATTGGTGATGGTGTGTCTTTGGGGTGGTGGGAGTTTGGGTAATTTTTTCCTCCATCTCTCTCTCTCTCTTTTTTTGGTTTTGTTTTATATAACACTGTGTCTTAGTTCTGGCTGCTGTAACAAAATACCATCAACTGGATGGCTTAAACAAACATTTGTGTTTCTCACAGCTTTGAAAACTGGAAAGCCCAAGATCATGGTGCTGGTTGATGTGGTGCCTGGTGAGGGCCCATTTCCTGGTTTACAGTGGGACACCTTCTTGCTGTGTCCTCAAAGGGTGGACAGAGAGATCGGTGGCCTCTTAGAAGGACACTGATTACATCATGGGGGGGTTCTACCCTCACGACCTCACTAAACCTAATCACCTCCCAGAGGTCCACTCCGAAAACCGTCATCTTGGGGGATTAAGGCTTCTGCATAGAGCCTTAGGGGTGGGGGATACATTCCGTGCGTGGTGCCATGACCATGACTAATAAAAGGAGCTGGGTCATGCAGTAGGCAGACCCAGGTCTGAATCCTAGCATTGCCATGTAGTAGTGGTGTGACTTCGGGTACATTAGTTATTCTGTGCATGGTTTTTCCACATGAAAATTGAGGTGTTGGTATCGGTGTCGGCCTCCCGGGGCTGTGGGGTCCTTAGATGGAACCTCATGTGCGAGTTCCCAGTGGGCACTCGGGAAAGTGTTCCCCTCCTTTGATCCTTGCTCTCCCTCACCAGCCGAGTGCTTTGCGTGGGGAGTGCTGAATGAATGAGTGACCGGACTCCCGTGCTGGTTTCCTTCCAGTGATCTGCAGAATGCAGCCGCGGGTTCCTTCGCCTCTGCCTTTGCGGCCCTGGTGCTCTGCCCCACTGAGCTTGTCAAGTGCCGGCTGCAGACCATGTATGAGATGGAGTCGTCAGGGAAGATCGCCAGAAGCCACAAGTAAGCGCTGTTCAGGCCCAAGCGTTGGGTCTCTTGTTGCCTTGGTGCTTCGAGTATCTGTCAGTTTTACATTCTACTAAAACTCAGTGGCAGAGAAAGAGATTGATCTACCCCAAAATACTGTGTTTTTAGAACTCTTTCCCCTACCAGTCAGAGGGGGACTTCCTAAATGAACTTTCAGAGGGCCGGACCCACCCCTGCTCCCACAACGGACCACTGTCGGCACACGTTTCATACCTGGGAAGTGGAGAGGCCGGGAGCTCCTATCACTCTTGGCTCGTTGAGTGCATGAGGCAGGGTCCCCGGCTGTGTTGGAGGCACACAGCAGACAGCTTTGAAACTGTGTCTGAGAGCTGAGCCTTCAGAAGTGCCAACTTGGGTTCCAAGATGAATATTTGGTGCCCGTTCCCAGGTTTCACGTGAGCTGATCAGCCCAGATCCCAGGGTCACTCTCTACCTCCCTCCCCCACCCTTCTCATGTACCCACAGAGGGCCTGCCTTCTGAAAACACTCCTCAGAGCCCTTGTGAGCTACTCTGCAGCCATCAGAACTCTCCCCCTCAGTCCTGCAAACAGATTCCAGTTACATGAGTATGTGTACATGTCATACACAGTGCGATTTATTGGATTGTAAAGCAATTTATTGCCTTTATTAATCTCAACATTTGCTTATTTATCTTGACATCCGGCTGACTAAAGCTCTTTGTCACTGTGGTTAACTCAGTCTGTAAATCTGACCAGAAAAATCAGATAAATTGACCATTTACAGAAGTAGTCTCCTCCCAGGGAGGGTGGGGTTTCTAATAGAGTTCTGTATCCTGCACTCTGGAGATTCTTTACAACCAGTTTGAAGCTATTATTTATAGCCTAGAGGTCCAAAAGCATAAGTCTTTGAAACTTTTTATTGAAATATGGTATACACCCAGAAATCATAAGTGGGGGTTCTAATAGTCACTAAATAAACACTTTCATAACCAATGCCCAGATTCAGAGGTAGAACATGAGCAGAACCAAGAAAGTTGCTCTTATGTCCCTTAGGAGTAGTTTAAGGTATTTTTTTAAATTTAAATTTTTTATTTAAATTCAATTTAGTTAACATATAATGTATTATTAGTTCCAGGGGTAGGATTTAGTGATTCATCACTTAAATACAACACCCAGTGCTCATTACATCAAGCATCCTCCTTAATGCCCATCACCAATTACTCCATCGCCCCCCCCACCTCCCCTCCAGCAACCTTCAGTTGGTGCCCTAAGGTATTTTTAAAGAAAGTAATTGTTGGCTCCAAAAACTCAGGTGAATGGACACTTTGCACAAAAGTAAGTATCGGTTGACAATATTTTAGATGTGGCTGTATACTCCTGGCCTACACAGGGGTATACGGTACTTGCCTGCCCAGGGTTGAGCCAGGCCTGCCACTGGGGTGGGAGTACCGGCCTCACCGTCCCTTTTCCCCTGCCCTAAGCACGGCTCCCTGTCTCCCTGCAGCACAGTCTGGTCTGTGGTGAAGAGTGTCCTCAGGAAGGATGGCCCCTTGGGCTTCTACCATGGCCTCTCCAGCACCTTACTCCGAGAGGTGCCTGGCTATTTCTTCTTCTTTGGTGGCTACGAGCTGAGCAGGTCATTTTTTGCATCAGGGAGATCGAAGGATGAGCTAGGTAAGCATTGGGCTGGGCTGGGCCGCGCCCCACAGTGGGCCTCCTTGTTGCAGAGGCTGTGGGGGTCTTTTGGGCACTGGGGTTTCTAGAGGCTGGAAAGGACCTTGGCACCTTCCTCTGGGTACACTCATGTCCTTGCCACGGGGATGAAGCGGTACATCCCAGACTTCTTTACTGGAATAGCATTTTAGGGGAGAATATAGAAATTACTTTCCTGTGGGAACTCTCCAACAAAGGGGTAAATCACCTGTAAAGCATTTTGCAATAAGCATAAAACTTGGTAATAAATCTTGAGAGTGTTTCCAGAGCACTGAAAAGTGTCATTTTTTCTAGCTTGTCCTGTGTAGCTGCTTGACACACTCATGTCCATGTTTGGCTTGCGTGAATGATTACTTGTTTCTTCTCAAACACATCACTTCAGTGTTTTAGACTTATTCTGGGGTTAGGCAAGCTCCCAGGCTTAACTATTGTGTTTAATAAGACAACTTTGGTTTTCATGGTAAAGGAAGAATCAGGGCTGTGGGGCATTAAAATAATGAAATACTTCAGACTGAGAGGGTTGGCAAAAAATGTGACCTGTGTTTCAGTGGCCACTGTTCTCATTCCCCATGGGGTGGGAGTGGGGGTTGCCATGCTGCTGGGGGCCTACTGGTTCTGTGTGGGCCAGTCCTCTGGAGGGAAGGCCAGGAGGGACACAGCGTCACGGTGACCAGCACTGATATGGTCCTACTGTGATGAGGGGCAGACTCAGAGTGCCACATGGGTCCTTGTGTCCTCTGAGCAGGGAGCCCAAAGGGGGCTCAATCCCTGAGATCATGACCTGAGCTGAAGGCAGATGCCTTACTAACTGAGCCACAGGTGCCCCCAAGTATCAGCATTTTTATTTGCATCTACCTGCAGCCACTACCACCTTGACCTCTGGAAATGCTGTCCTTGAGACAAAAATGCTGTTGGCTGCTTTCCTCCTCTAGGCCCTGTCCCTTTGATGTTAAGCGGTGGAGTTGGTGGGATCTGCCTCTGGCTTGCTGTTTACCCAGTGGATTGCATCAAATCCAGAATTCAAGTTCTTTCCATGTCTGGAAAACAGGCAGGATTTATCGGAACCTTTATAAGCATTGTGAGAAATGAAGGTGAGTCTGCTCATTGCAGAAATGGAGTGGGTCTGTATAGACTGGTCATTTCGCTGTAACCCTCGTGAAGGTCGATCACATGTGTGTGGTTGCTCTCTTCCCCTGCCTCCTGTCCTTTTTCTAGCACCCCTTCCTTAGCTTACTTCCATTCTCAAGAATGTTTAATGTCGTTGTTCCTCACTTCTGGGCCAGGATTCTTTGTTCTAAATAGCCCGAAGGGAACTTTAAAAATCCAGATTGTGCCTAAGGGGACAAATGCTTGGAAGTCAGCACCCTTTTGTATTATAGAAATAGATTGTATCAGAAAACGATCTCTAACAGAACCACTAAAGGATTTAAAAGAACGTGCTGCAAGTCCCTAAAGCTAAGACTTCCTGAAGGTGATTGGCTCTGAATTTTGAGAGTTAATGTAGGAGGATAAAGATTTTCTAGGTGATGTTTGTATAAAGCCAGGATCGTGCGTCTGGTGAGTAAAGACCTGTCCTTTCAGTGTCCACTCTACATCTTCCACCTTGGGATGTGAACTTCTCGGGCTTGATTTTGCAAGAGAGCAGTCACAGGGTGTGGAAGCGGTTCAGTTCATACCCCAGAGTTGCATAAAGCTTCTTAGTTTCACAGAGTACTTACGCCTCCCTCATCCACTTGGATCTTCGTAAAGGCCTTGGGCGGTGCCAGCTGTAGACACGGGACTGTGCTTTTGGCCTGGTGTCTTGTGGTCCTTGCCCTCCCAGGTGACACTGTGAGGCTGCTGCCCCGCTGTGGCCCTGGGGCTGCTTCTGTCTGCCCAGGTGAGGCCTCCGCTCTGCCCGGTCCACTTACCAGGAGCGAGCCCCGGATCCATGTGTGGTACCTGAGCATCCCCCAAGGTTTGCTAGAAGACTGGATGCCTGGCCTCGTTGCCATTAGTCTCTTTCCTTCCCGTTAGTCCAGGGAAGCCTGGGCGGAAGCCCTTCCCGCCCTTGTTGGCGTTCAGTGTGTTGTCTGGATTTGTGGGCGTCCAGCCCTGGGCTCTGTGGCTTCACAGGGTCTCTCTGAGAAGGGGCGTCTCAGTCTTTGATCACTTCTTGTCTTCTAGGAATAACGGCCTTATATTCTGGACTGAAACCTACCATGATTCGAGCGTTCCCTGCCAATGGGGCGCTCTTTCTGGCCTACGAATACAGCAGGAAGCTGATGATGAGCCAGTTCGAAGCCTACTGACGTGTCCTGGCGAACCGAGGTCCAAGTCTAGGCGTGTGACCACTACAGTTCATCTCAGGGTTTCACGGAGTACGAGACCAATGGGGAATTATTTTGGTTTCATAGGAGTTCTGTTTTTTTGGTCTTCCCTTATTCTACCCTAAATCTTAAACTTTGTGAAAAGGGCTTCTGTTTTATATCCTATTAATTTCTGCCCATAATCGTACTGAAATTGAACTAAGTTGCTGCTCTTGTCCTTGGTGGGACATTTAGGGCGAGCTGCCGGCCCCGCACAGGATCTGAAAGGCTAAATATAATTCTTTCAGGGCTTTGCGTAAACCTGTATGTGTCCATGCAGCTTGGATGGTTACATGTTAGTAAGGCACCATCTGGTTCCATGCTTAATTCTCAGATCTCACCAGAAAAACTCTGAGGTAACCATGTTTCATGAACATGGCTATGAATGATTCCTTATTCTAGATGTAGGCTCTCTTTTAGAACCTTAGTACATGCACTATCCTAAGTGGCTGAAGTTAAGTGTTTCTGTGGTACTTGACAACTGAACTATCCATGTAGGTTTTGTAGAGGAGAACATACCTGCAAACTGGTGTGGCTTCCATGTTCACGATTTAAGTTGGGAGTAAGCCTCTGGGATTTTCCCAAGATGTTCTACTGTTAAAATAGTGCCATTCACTTCCTACGTGGGATCATCTTGTGCCCCGGACACATTGTCAGGTGTGGCAGGAGCAGCACGCCCCTCACCTGTGCCAGCTCCCCTTCTCTCCCAAAGAACTCACCCTCTGCTGGGCCTTAGGTTGAGGGAGGGATGGAGGGGAGGGGGCCCTGCTGCTGTGCTTTGAAGGCCCGTGACTGACAGCAGGCCTGCTTCTTCCGTCTCTGGGCCCTGGCCTGGGTAGGATTCCGTATTATTTCTTTGGACCGTCTATGGACTGCTGATCCACTTTGGACCACTCACTCACTGCCTCCACCGATCAGAAGCCCTTCCCGGGAGCAGAGTGCCAAAGCCAAGAGAAGCCCTTGTTCCCTGTCTGGTGCCTAAAGGACAGTTCTCGTGGGCAAGGTCCTCTCTCTGATGGGACCGGACAGAACCTAGGGCTTGTCCTCCACAGTGAGTGATGTGGGGGCTGACCCTCCTGTTTATCTTGGGATCCGTAACTGCCATGTTTCTTACTGGGTTGGAGCCTTTTACATTTGGTACTGGCAGTCCATGGATTTTCAGGATTGTATATAGGGGGTGACTTTATAAAGCAAGGAAACAAGCCAAGTAATTTTATGAAGCTATGCCATATGAATGCACTAACCACCCCCACAAAACTCCGGGTCACCTGGTGTAAGAGGGTCCCTCCTCATCCCCACTTAGGCAAGCCGCATCATTCCGTGCTGCTCCAAGACCAGCTCGAGCTCTCTCACAAACAAGTGTTCTTAAAGAGCAGGCTGGTGCTGCTAACGTCTGTCCCGTGTCTGTCTGTCCTTGTTGGCACAGTGTACCCCTCGAGTGAAACCTCTGGTTTCCTGAAGCTTTTTGTCTCCTGCAGAGGCTCTGTGCTACCTCTAGCCACGCACCACAAGCCAGAGGGTCAGGGCAGCGAGTAGCTGCCCCCTGCCCCGGGGGGCTGCTGCAGACCTGTGGGGGACGGGGTGCTCATTGTTGTGCCTGATGGACTCCAGAGCCATGGCCGTCTGCTTTTTCTTTGAAAGAAAACCATTTTTCTACCTTTTCTCTCCGTTCTTAAATGGTCAGTAGCTCCTGAACAGTGCTTCATCCGGACAGGCCTGGACTGAAGCAGAAGAGAAAACGGGGCAGACTTCCAGCAGGAGGTGAACTGCTTCAGATTCGTGAGCCTCCGCCTGGCGCCCGTGGGCCCAGCTGAGGTGGGCCTGTCAGCAGTGGACCCTCTCACACGTTGTCTTTTAAAGATTTAACTATCTATCTGCAATAGCAACAGTCCGAGACAAGTTGAAGTAGGAGTAAGGAATGAAACCTAAGTCAGGGGAATTTTTTTTTTCTTCATTCTGTTTGCTTAATTCATGGCTTGGTATTTGGACACAGGTTGTACCATTTCAGCTCTGTACTCCAGACAAACAGTAACTTGAAATCATGTGTTTAAAGCAATTTTGTTCTATCATCATTAAATTATTTACCTAATATTTGAGTATATGATGCGTTGTTTTAAGTACTTTACATGCTAAGAGCCAACTGTCAGGAATGTTTTAGTTACGTAGAGTAGTATTTCAAGGTGGTGCTTTTAGTGCAATGAGATTTTTTGTCAGCAATATTCCCGATGTAAAATAATTTCACTCTAGGTGCGGTTGTGAAAGTTGGCCCACCAGCAGCATTCTCCTTCTGCCGGGTCGTATGGATGGGACTGATGTGGCAGGATACTGTTCTATTTTTTAAAAATAGCTAAATTTCCTATTACGTTTTAGATAATTCTATTCCAGGGTAGTCAGATCTATTTGAAAAAAAAAAACAGTATCATTTTGATGTACCATGATGTAAGTTTCTCGAGTTGTTCGAGGAAGTATTTACATCAGGTTCTAAGGAGGCAAGCTCATAAATTCTCTTTATGTGAGCAAAAGCAGAGGAGTGTAGCAACTCAATGGCCAGGAATTTTGATGCATCTTGGAGGGTTGGGGAAGAGAAATCCTAAGTATAATCTTCTTTCAAAAAGCAAGTCTTGAAAATTGGGGTTTTCTTCCTTAGTGCCAGCTAAGTATTTCACACACACACATCCCCACCCCATGCCCATTCACCCAAGCCTGCCACCTGGTCTGCCCCTCTGGCTTATGGCTGCGTGCATTTTCAAGGGAACAGTAAAAACTGTTTAGCGGCAACATGTGTTTCTATAACACGAATTACAGCAAGTAATATAGTCAGAGCTTTTCCTAAAAAGCCTTTAGATGGGCTGTTGCACTGGTAGCTGAGACCCTTTGAGGGCTATTTGGAGGGGAAAAGAGCACAGCATCCAAGCCATGTTCATGAATAAGGACACAAGATACAATGATGTTAAGGTACTTAGAATAAAATAGCATACAGCAATGATGAGAATAGGATTCCCTATGGACACTGGACTACCCAGTGTTTATAATGAAAAGATGATCTTCACAGAGTTCCCTAAATTTAAATGAAGTTGGCTGGGAGCAGAGTCTGTGTCAGGAGGTGTATTTTAAAATAATCTAGATTTTTCTAGGCAGACATTTCCTTTGACTTCACAGTGATGTTACAAAGAGAAAGAATCTACAGTAATGTCTGCTTATGTTTACCCAGATTCTCTTGTCCTCTAAGGACTGCATGTGTAATGGAAGCTTGTATCACAAGCCCTGCGGGGACTGCTTATAGGAACAGTCCTCTGTGCTCAAACCTTGTTCTGGTGCCAATCGGAGGTTTGTTAAATAGCTTATAAGTCAAGTGGAAGAAGAAAATAGAAATGACCTTTCTAATCTGAAATTACAAATGTGAAAGCAGGGACTACTTCCCAAAAATACATAATAAACCTCACATAATATTGTGAGGAGTCATTTTAAATGTCATTTTGATATGAAAGTTCTTTTCAAACTCTTAACTTTGGCACACAGTCCCCAGAAACAGTAGTTCTCTCAGCCCTGGCATACCTCCTTCAGAAAAGAAAAAGTACCACTGACCTTTTACTTTGTATATATTTAAGGTTTGTCAAAAACATATGTACATAAATGTAAATATAAGTATACCAGCAAGGAAGTAGGGTTAGAAGACATAAATATGTGGCAGGGATTGTGGAGAACATGATTCTTTCCTAGAAAGGGAACTACACTATATCAGGTATCAGCTACGACTTCATCAAAATATAGCTCGACTGCAAAGTCCGGACGGTAAATTTTCCATGTTTTTTTTTTATGGGGATTATCCAGTTCATTTCGTGGAAGGTAAAGCCTAGGAAAGAAGAAACATGTTTCAAGCACAGATGGTCAACCAGGGTTAGTTTCAGTCCCTCTCCTGCACCTCAGTTGGCTTCCTTGGAGCCAGTCCTCCCCTGCCCCCACCTTCACTCGTGAACAAAATTGTAATCAACAAAATCGTAATCAACGTGTCACTAATTCTTCTCACATTGCCTTGTATGGAATTAGTGACATTTGGCTTTAATAAAACAAATGGCCATATGAAATCAGACTAGATGTGTATTAAAAACCAAGTACTAAAATACTGAGTGTTCCTTAAATGAGAACAGTGACCTCTTTGGCTAATTAACCACCATGTAACAAATAAAACCACTGTACCTAGTAATAGGGAAACCTAGTAGTGGGGAAAACTAGAAATTTATAAAAGTGAGGAGAAAAGTGATCTAACGTATTGCCTCTCCAGTATGATCATCCTGTTGGAAAGGAAAAAGCTACCCCTTAGCCAGAACTACCCCGGAGGACTACCACCAAATAAAATTTTCCATCAAACTCAAACTTCATGCCATTAAATATGTATATTAGGAGTACGTAGACCATATGTGCCATTGACTATTGCCTTATTGAACTTGAGGTATGATATGTAGTTCAGGTTTGAAGTTCAGGTTGTATATAATGAGAACTGTCAACTTGTGCCCCATATAATCACAACTACTTCAAAACTTTTTAAAACGTATTTCTTCCTTTTTGTATTGGATGATGGATAGTACGATGATACCAATACATCACCAAAGAACAAATCCTCCTTAAAGTACAAGAGAACTAGAATTCTAGCGAACTTCTAGACTCAGGAACAAATTTCCAGATAGGGAAGAGCTTTCCCTGGAATAATAATCTTCAGTTAATTTTTAAAAAAGATCTCCCAGTTTAGTCACTAGAAAGTCATTTTTGAATGGGAGACTATTGATTTTTTTTTTTTTAAAGCTGTCTTCACTGATGCTTACTGCGTCCTCGAACTCCTGCCCTAGATCTAAGTGTGTCAGTCCCCTATAAACTAGCTAAAGCCTTCCTCAAGATTGCTTTCCTTTCTGGCCTAGAATGTGGTAAGTGGCCGGTCATCAGTAGATGAACACTACGGTGCCGGAGTCAGGGTAACTGAGCAGAGTCCTGCTACACTTGCAAGGGAGGGATTTATCATCACACTCAAGATCTGATTAGAATACATTTCAACTCCTGTGACACAGTCCTATGGCATGGACTTTGAGGATAATGCGGCAGTGGTTCTCAAGAAAGGCCCTATATTTTACATACTGAAGAATGGGGCACTTGAGGATTTCTTGGTTTCTATAAATTGAGGGTAAGGAGTGCCATTCTGCCTTACACAGATCTTGGAGATTAAGCCATTTCTGCTGGATCATATCAGAGCCATACCTGTTATTTTGTATAAAAGATGTATGGAACCAAAAGAAAAATGGGCAGTTGTCATAGTATTTAGGAAGATCCTAAAATTAAAAAAAAGAACGTTAATTTCATAGTAAAAATGATACTAAAAACTAATTCCAAAGGGATTAAAATTCCTTCCTTTCTATATTTGTTGAACAATTGGAGCCATTAGACACACAGCACTTAACAGTCTATAACCTTCCGCTCACGACACAAAGGAGATTTTAAGAAATGGCTTTTTCTTGCCATTCCTATCAAAATTTAAGGAAATTAGTTTTTTCTATATAAATTAAACAATAGTCCTCCAGCTTAGTTTACATCATGCTGACCAGAAAGCGATGCCAGTTTATGTCCAAAGACCTCATCCGTTTCTACAAGGAGCAGCTACATTGATAACTGACTGTCAGTATTAATGATAAGAATACCCACACACGAGGGAGTTTTCATCTCATGGCCCTTGAAAATCACAAAATTAAACAACACTGCCTGGGCCAGTACTTCTTGTACTGGAGTTCCTGCTTAGAGACCACTGACTGAGCGAGAGTTCAGACAGGCTTCAGGGATCAAAGGGGAGCCGTCTGGTATGGGAATGATGGAGGTCATTTGCTTCCACACACATACCATTTCACTATCGAACAGATTCTCCCATAACAGGGAGCAAGCAGGGGATGAAGGCGGGCACAAACTTTAACTTGATCAACATTGTTAAGTTGTTGGCAGTTCTGCTTGATGATTTTAATAGGAAAACAAAACCACTGAGGCTTAGAAATTTATTACGTAAAGAGTAACACTTGTGGGACGCCTGGGTGGCTCAGTTGGTTAAGTGGCTGCCTTCGGCTCAGGTCATGATCCCAGCGTCCTGGGATCGGGTCCCACATCGGGCTCCTTGCTCGGCAGGGAGCCTGCTTCTCCCTCTGCCTCTGCCTGTGTTCTCTCTCTCTCTCTCTCTCTAACTAATAAATAAATAAAATCTTAAAAAAAAAAAAAAGAGTAACACTTGTACACTTTGTGACTTCTCAGCAGAAGTTACACACTCATATTTCAGAGTAATGACAATGGCAAACATTCTCATTTTTCATAAGGTAAATATTAGATTAAAAATACTATTTAACATGAATTATGTATCAGTTCAAAGGAAAGCCAGATCTCCCTCATTTTAAAGTACTTTATAAACTATGGGGAGCAGGGTGTTTTAAAGATACAAAACAAAAGTGTGATCACCACTCTGCAGTAAACATACCTTTGTTTTTTCCTTATTTGAGAATATATGCAAGTTGTATAGAATTTAGAAAAAATGAGCAAAAATCTCTTATGTTATTTTTAAAAAATTTGTTATAGACCAGCCTTGTTTTTCTCCCCCTATCTGGCTAGGGGTTGACATCTCCTATCCTGTTCCTTGCCAGGAATTGTAGTAAAGGGAAGCCTAAATCAGAATCATTCAAAAGGCCACATGAGAATACTGGCATAGGTTGGTTCTGGATGACTTACCGAAGAAGAGAGAAACTGAACTTTCACGTCATCATACAGAGGTGGGCAGTTGGATAGATGGATTATCACGCTGTCTGTTTCAACATCATGAAGGATCTGTGAATGATCACATGGAATTCAGAACTGTAACCCTAGCCAACGGGTGGATAAACAGTGAAGTTCAGTTCGCTTATTGCGGCTTCCTGGATTTATCAAGTACACTTGGTCTCAGTGCAGTCATTACACATATAAATAAATGTGAATCATTATTTCTATTAAGTTGCAATACTGTTTACATTTTTAAAAGGCCAACATGTTTGGAGGGTATGGTACCGCACTGCTGAAAAGTGAAATACTCAGTTTTCTATCAGAATTTAAATGTCACTGTTGAACGTGTAGCATCTGATTTGCAGATGCTGGGACACACTAAGAACCTCAGTTTTAAAGTTAGCATTCACATTCAAAAAACAATATGTAATTGGTCATGTTTTATCAAAAAGGCATTTGCTGATGGTATCACAGTCCTTGTCCATAGCCGAATACTGGGTGGAGTGACCAAAGATTGGCCAAGTTTCTGGAATCAAGGACTTTGGGGCTATACTGAGTATTTCTTTGTTACTGATTTGCCCTTGTATAATAGTGGTACCCACAATAAGGAGAGTCTGTGCGAAAAACCAAAGAAGGTGCAGACTCAGGTGACGCTTCAGGGAGCTATAGACATAAGAAACAATGGTAGAATGGCATGAATTACATGTCAAGCTGGATAATGAAGACTGTGTGGTTGTGTGCTTTGGGGAGCTTAATGAGAAGCACAGAATAAGAAAGCTTCACAGAGGAGCAGAAATGGAATTGTGCATGGAAGGATTTGTATACACACGAGGAGCACTGAAAAAGAATCCTGTGCAGACTGGGTGGTGTGGGGGAGGGAGAGGAAAGACATCGAACACATGAAACAGAAATGAGAGTGCTGTGTCCCAAAGTCTACTTGGAATGGAGTCTGCAGGTCAAGTTACTGATGGAAATAAGCTCAGGTCTCAGGTATGATAGGGAAATATCTTAAAGGTTCAAGAGCCAGGAAATAAGAAAAATTGTTGAAGCATGGGGGCGGGGCAATTCCTATGTGACAAAGTGGCCTGACAGTTATCATTTATAACACTTTAGTGATTATAGCTCACAAAGCAACTTCACATATATTATCTAACCTAATCCTCACAACTCTTGAGATGTGATCTTTGTTTTACAGATATACTGAGCCCAAGATACTGACTGGCTTTGTCTACAGGCACACAGTGCATTCTTTCTCTGCTCTACTTACTGCTTTTCAAGTAGGAGCAGAGAAATACCTGCATATTGACGGTCTCTCGACACTGTATAGTATGAAGAGAAGGAAAAGGTAGGGAGACCACTGTCGAAATCCCAGCATGAGCAAATGAGGTGCTGGACTGGGCCGTGACAATGGGAACAGAAAGGAACGGAGAGATTCCAAAGGTAAAATCAATAGGAAGTGGTGACTGGATGTGGGGGCAGGGCCAAGAGAGACTCAAGGATTCTACATTGTGAGGTCTGAGTGAGAGAATTCTGGTGTCATCTGTAGAAGCAGAGGAAAAGCTCCTCTTATAAATCTGGATTGACAAATACAGTTCCATCACTGGGGCAGAAGCTGTCCCTGTTGTAGCTCCTGCACCTACCACGTGGGGGGTACTCATAAGCCTGTGCAGAGCGGATGGAAGACAAAAAAAAAAAAAAAAAAAGTTTACAGCATGGGAATGGATGAGCAGAACCGAGAGTAGAGTATGTGCAGAGATAAGAACAGAAGTCAAGGATCAGATCTGGGTGAGTGCCTTCCGTGGGACAGAGGGGAAGGAGTGGTGGTGGAGAAGTTATAGGAGAAGAGACACAAACCTGGAGAGAGAATTTTAAGGGCTTATATTTCTTAAGACCCGGGAAAGCTTCTTATTGCTTTAGGGTAGTCTAAGGCACTTCAACATTTAAGAAAACAGACAACCAGGCCCCATCGCTTTGCGGAAAGAGGTATATATGTCCCCCTTCTGACCACTCTTGCGTTACTTCTCACAGTGCAGTCCCATAGGACATCGGAGGTAGAGTCACTTGGGACACTGCTAACACTTAACATGCTGGTTTGACATTGAGATTTGAAACAAACACCAGAATTTCCAGTTTGCATGCTATCTCTTACCCGACAGTTTTTGGAAGCAGAACAGAAAAAGACAATCTTGTGCTGCATTATTATTTGTACTTTTAGATCATTTCCATTGCCTTTTCCAACACCTGAAGGAAATAAAGTTAGGCTCATTAGAACAAAGAGCAAAATGTCTCACCAATTAACATTATGGATTAAAGAGAAAATTATGACAGCTAACAGTGTGTCGATAGTGAATCATTTGGGTCTTGCTTGGATTCCGTCTTTAAAAAACAAAGCTTTGAGCCCAACTTTGTCTCCTAAAGCCCAATTTGTAAGGCTGGAGGGAGAAAAAAAAAGACATATAGTTCAGCTTCTAAGACAGAATTTCATCTCTTCACCTTTCTAGAAAAAAATCAGGTAGGTAACTTGCCACTTTCCTGCTAATGTGTTCCTTGCTTCAGACATCCAATAATGGGCCTTAAATAGTCTAATTTCCTCTTGCCCTCATCTGGAGTTAGATATTAGCTACATCCAAACATTCCGGTGGCATTCACAACACATCTATAGACAAGTGGTTTCTTGCTCTCTCCAATTCAGATGACCTCTTTTTTTAGTAGTTCTTAAAGGCTGGTTTCTCAAGCCTTCAATTAATTCTTACTGCTTTTTATTTAACCAGGAATGTCACGAATATGCATAGAAGGCACAGAACTAAAAAAATATTCTAACAGAGTCATTCTTGATGTTCAAGATTCTATTTGCATCATTTTCATGAACACCACATTATTAATTTGTATTAAGCATCATTTTTTTAAAACATTTTATTTATTTATTTGACAGAGATCACAAGTAGGCAGAGAGGCAGGCAGAGAGAGAGGGAGGAGGAAGCAGGCTCCCTGCTGAGCAGAGAGCCTGATGCGGGGCTCTATCCCAGGACCCTGGGATCATGACCTGAGCCAAAGGCAGAGGCTTTAACCCATTGAGCCACCCAGGTGCCCCAAGCGTCATCATTTCTTAGCCTTACCTCCTCCATCCCATTCCAATTGCACAACTCCTTTCCATGGATGTTCACCAGAAATTAATGAAAATATAGAACTAAATTAATTCAAATACTTCCCACATGACAGGAAAGGGCATTGATTTACAAGCTTAATTCCCACACATTCAAACCTTTAAAAAAAAGCATATTTACATAACACAAAAGGTAAAAAAGACATGCGGTGAAGAGTCTGGCTCACCTACTCCCACCTGTTTATTTGTCCAGCTCCAAATGGAGAATATTTTTATGCACATCTAATCAAATACGAATACTCTCCCAGAGTATTTTTTTATATGTACACACACACAAACATGAATACATATTATTCCCCACTTCTGTTTTACAGAAATTGTTGCATACCACAGCACTGTCCTGTACCTTGTATTTGTAAAATACATGTCAAAAATCTTATTTGACTCATCAATTAATAAAAAACGAGTAAAATGTTACAGCTGATTCAAAGTAAACTACAAACCACTGTGGAAAACAGTGTGGAGTTTTCTCGCAAAATTAGAAAGAACATTACTGTATGGTCCAGTAATTTTGCTACTAGGTATTTACCCAAAGAATATTAAACACCAATTTGAAGAGATATATACACCTTTATGTTTATTGCAGCATTATTTACAATAGCCAATACATGGAGGCAATCCAAGTGTGTACTGATAGACAAATAGGTAAGGAAAATGTAGTGAAGATGTGTATATACATGTATACACACACACACAATGGAATGTTGCTCAGCTGTAATAAAAAAAGAATGAAATCTTGCCATTTGCAACAGTGTGGATGGACCTACAGAGATGCTAAGTGAAACAGAGAAATATATTTCACTCATATGTGGAATTTAAAAATATAAATGAAAGGAAAAAAAGAAACAAAAAATCAGACTCTTAAATACAGAGAACTGATGACTGCCATAAGGGAGGTGGGTGGGGGGATGGGTGAAATAAAGAGGAATAAAGAATATGCTTACTATTTTTTAAATTAACATATAATGTATTATTTGTTTCAGGGGCACAGGTACGTGAATTATCAGTCTTACACAATTCACAGCACTTGCCATAGCACAGAGCCTCCTCAATGTCCATCAATGTTTTTTTTTTTAAAGATTTTTATTTATTTATTTGGGAGAAAGAGGATGAGAGAGAGAGAGCATGAGAGGGGGAAGGTCAGAGGGAGAAGCAGACTCCCCACTGAGCAGGGAGCCCAATGCAGTACTCAATCCCAGGACTCCGAAGTTGCTTAACCAACTGAGCCACTCAGGCGCCTGATTATTAAGCCATTTTGTATCTACTTATAAACTCATGTCATCAATCTTTACTTCCCTACAGATGGGCAGTATTTTTTTAATTGAAGTATAACATATGTTAGTTTATATTAGCTTCAGGTGTATAATATAATGATTCAATAATTCTATACATTACTCAGTGTTCATCAAGATAAGTATACTCTCATGGGTCACCTGGGTGACTCAGTCCGTTAAGTGTCTGCCTTTGGCTCAGGTTGTGATCCCTGAGTCCTGGGATAGAGCCCTGTGTCAGGCTCCCTGCTCAACGGGGAGCCCACTTCTCCCTCTGCCTCTCCCTTGCTCATGCTTTTTTTCTCTGTCTCTCTCATAAAATCTTAAAAAATGTCTTAAAAATCAATTGCTTTCCACTAGATACAACTAATTTGTATTTTTACGTACAAAAATTATTTACAGTATTATTAGTTTTCTACAACGTAGAGTTATAAAGAGCTTAAAGACCATGAGAGGTAGAGATAATCCCAGAAGGGTGCACAAGTCAAAATACTGCTCACTGCAAATTCTTTCACCCTTTTTTCTGACAGTCTCACTATTCCCCTTCTGTTTTGATCTTAACAATCTCAAAGGAAGATGATT